>APFE030541818.1:1164-16000 GCA_000404065.3 Pinus taeda | reverse complement strand
TTACTATTTCCAACAAGAGAGATTTTACTTTGGCAGCCACTTCCACTGATTTCAGGATCTTGTTATTTAAAACGCACTCGTTTCGAGCCAACCACACTTTCCACCAAAGGCATTTTGGAATAGCTTGCCAAATGTTCTTCCAACCTATGTTTTTAGATTTTTTCTCATGGTTTTGGTCTGCCCAGGAGGAGTAGAGTGTAACAACTAAAATCTGGGAGGGGGTGGATACACTAAGTCCTTGGAGGACCATCTTCCTTACTTCTTGAGTGAAAACACAATCAACCAATAAATGGTCAGAGGTTTCGATAGTAGAGGTGCATATGAAACATCTAAAGGGCTCGTGAAAGAATCTTTTATTCATATTTTCTCCTGTTAGTGCCTTTTATGCATTAGTAACCAAGTGAATAAATTCACGTTTGGAAGGAAAAAGGAAGAGCAAATGGATTTCTAGATCTTCTGTGTTAGTAGCGATGCGTGTGTGGCCTATAATGAGGAGAAACCTTAAGCCGATGTATAAATTCCCATTCTTTCCCACCCCCATTTATCTTTGGATGTACGATGGATAGGGGCGAGGCCAGAAAGCACTGCAAAGAGCAAGTTTTTCTGTGGTTCCAGAGGGTCAGGAACCCCTGGAAAGGTCCATCCTACCCAATTCCCTTTGCTATCCCAAGAACATATGTCTGCCATCCAGAGAAGCCCTTTGTTCACTAGCTAGATCTTTAAATCATTATAGGAATTAAGGGTGACCAATGGGGCATTCCCTTGAATTGTGTCCTCCCAAAGTAATGTTCTCTGCCCATTTCCTAGAATTTTGTATAATTGTTGTTGTATATGATCGATGCTTCTTCTGACTAAATTCCAAATTGTTGTTCCTGTTGGAGTAGAAGTAGTGGTGAGATTTCTCAGGGAACCTCCCTTTAGGTGTTTATTCAAGAGGATTTTGCTGACAGGATGATTTTTGTTTGCATATAATTGCCATATGATTTTTCCACCAAGAGTCAGGTTTTCTAATCCTGGATCCCATATCTGTAACCCTCCTTGCTGGAGTGGTCTATTCAGTATATTCCATCTTACCAAATGTAACTTGCTCTGATTTCCTTTGCCCCCATTCCCTAAGAAATCCCACAGGATTTTGGAGATCTGTTCCGTGATTAACTTAGGAGCTAGCAAAAGGGAACACTGGAAGATGGGAAGGGCAGAGAGGATTGCCTTAATCAAAATCAACTTCACAGCCTTTGTTAACCATTGACCTCCCCAATAAGCTATTTTTGCTTTTATCTTGTTGATTATTTCATTCCATAGGGAGGTAGGGCTTGGTTCCAAGGTTAAGGGAAGGCCTAGATATTTGATCTTTTCCCACTTGTCATACCCAGGGAATCCCAATATACAGGCAATTTGAAGGATAGTTGGGTGTTCTACATTCTAGCCATAAGACACACTTTTTCTTTTGTTGATCAAGGCTCCTGTGATTAGACAGAAGTGTTGAAGAATTTCTTTGAAAGCCTTTCCTATCTTAATCGAAGCCCCTACCAAAAGGAGAGAGTCATCCGCAAAGAGAGTGTGATTTATGGAGTCCACCCCTCTTGCTGCCTTGATACCTGGAATAGTGCCTATTTCCATTTCAGTTGTTAGCTTTTTGATTAGGGATTTTGCCATCAAGATATAAAGAAAGGGGGGCAAAGGACATCCTTGGCGGAGCCCTCTAGAAGCTTGGAAGAAGTCAGAAGGTCTACCATTGACTAGGGGGGCTATCCAAGGTCCGTGTGTGCTGGCTTTTATAAAGTTGACACTAAAGTCGAAGGAGAGCAGGATTTTATAGAGAAATGAGAGTCTAACTCGGTCAAAAGCATTTGACATATCAAACTTGATGAGCATACCTTTTTCCTTCAGAGAGTGGCTAGAGTGTAGGGCTTCTTACACTTGGATCGCATTATCTATGAGGTACCTTCCTTTGACGAAACCGCCCTGCAAAGGAGAGATTAGGTACCCTAACAGAGGCTTGAGTCTATTGGCTAATAGTTTGGCAAGGATCTTGTAAGAGGCATTGCATAGAGAGATTGGCTGGAATCTGTCAAAAGACTTAGGGTTAACTTCTTTCGGGATAAGGGCAAGGAAGGTGGAGTTGGTGCACCCTCCCATTTTGGCTTTCTTTTGAAAGTCTTTTACCATTATGAGAAAATCGAGTTTAATCAAATTCTAGTAAGCTTTGTAGAAATGTATTGTGAAGTCATCTGGCCTAGGTGCTTTATCCAACTACATTAACCAAATGACCTCAACTATCTCTTTTTCAGAAAAGGGCTTCATTAACCCAACATTTACATCTGCAATGACAAGAGGTGGGATGTTTGATAGTAAGTCGACAGCCAGGTCGTCATCGGATGAACCATCCTCATGGAATAGATTCTGATAGTGGATTGTGGCTGCCTGTTTTATGAGATCCTATCGTTTGATAACTTCCCCCTCACTGTTGGATATTTTAGAAATGTGATTTTGAGAGAGTTGGGTTCTACATTGTTTGTGAAAGAAAGATGTATTTCTATCTCCATCTTGGAGCCAGAGGCTGTGAGACATAAGGCGCTAGTATTCCTCTTCTTGATGAAAGGAAAGAAAGGTGTTGAAATGGGCATTCTATTCCGTGAGCAGCTGGGCTTTGGTGATTTTAGATCCTTCCACGCCTAGTTGAAACTCAGCTAGAGCCTAAAGTGTCTTTTTTCTATGACTCGTAGGAATGAAAAGGGGATTTTTTTTGCCCAAGTTTTTAATGCAGACTTAGTGTGTTTGAGTTTCTACTCCCACACGAAATTGGGGGTTCCTTCGACTGGTTGTGCCCATACTTCGACCACTATGTCCATAAAGCCCTCTCTCGATACCAAAGAGGATTGAATCTAAAGGGAATAGGGCCGAGGTCCTCCTCTTTCTCTATCAACAACAAGATGGGGTTATGATCAGATGTTATTTTGGGGTAGAATATTTGAAGAAATTATATGCTTCCCCTCTAGAAGAGTGCTTTGGACTAGAAACCGATCTAAACGGGCAGCAATGTTGGCTTTTCCAACTCTATTGTTGGTCCAGGTATAACAACCTTTCTTTGGTTTATGGTCCACAAGGTCCCATTCAAGAATCAAAGATTCCACGAAGGCATGGAAGGGATCTTTGCCCCTTACTCCACCTTTTTTCTCTTGTGGGTGTAGAGTGATGTTGAGATCCCTTGCTAGAATGATGTTTTTGGGGGCATAGACTTCTAGGAAGTCTGAGAGAGAATTCTACATTCCTTCTTTTCGAAAAAATTAACAGGAACATAAAGATTGAAGAGAGCTAGATAAATCTTACTTGGGAAGTGAAGGAGATCTGTATAGATACAATGTTGGGTTGCAAAAGAGCTTTTAAGTTGGAACATATCCTCCGACCAAAGGGTTGCAAGGCCCCCTGAAGTACCTCTGGCACTAACCGCTTTCCTTGAGTTCTTTTTCCATTTGGTTCGACTTAGAGATAGAAGAGCATCTTCTTCTATCTTTGTCTCTTGGAGCAGGAGAATGTCTGAGTTTTCCATTTTTAATAGGTCTTTTACTGCTTCATCTTTCAGAGGGTTTCCCAGACCCCTGTAGTTCCAAGAGACGATCTGCATTATATACTAGAGGGGGGCAGTGCAGACCCACCCTTTGGGGGTTTGGTCCTTGTGTTCCTTCCTAGTGACATTTCGATTGTAGACTGGCTTCCCTACATCTTTAATCGCTCCGCCTCTTCTTCTCTGATATCCTTGTGAGACTTCCTTCCTGCCTTTTTTTTGGCTTACTCAAGAGGTCCATCTTCAAAAGAACCAAGACTATCTATCAGTGTTTTCTTTTTGGTCATTTCTGCATTAGAGGGTGGGGAAGTGGCACCTACAAGAGGGCCTTGATTTTCATGTTGGGTTACATCTATAAAAGGAGTTTCTGGAATGGCTTCTACAGTATGTTCCTGAGGTCCTGAATTTAGTTTTACATCTGTTGATTGTTCCATATTTTGTTGCACCTCTCCCTCTTCAAGTTCTGGTTGGTCTTCTGGAGGGTTTAGAGCAGAAAAAGGGTTTGTTGAGTTGGTCGCATTTGTAGTGGCTTGGTCTTCGGTTAAACTCTTCCCAGTAGAGGGTCCTCTGGTCTCTGGATTTTCTCCTTTCCTTTTCACTCTGGTGGTCTATTTGGTAGTGGCGTTTTTTTTGGCTTGTGTCCACTGTTTGCCATTTTCTTTTTCGGATTCTTCCTCAATTTTCCTTTTGCAGCTTCAAGCAAAGTGGCCATAGCCATGACAATGTCGGCACTTGAAGGGGAGTTGTTCATAATCTAGTTCCTGAATGTGAGACCAGCCAGCTATGGTCAAATTGATTGCCTTAGGTAATCCTGTCTCCAGATCGACTTCTATGCATATTCTGGTGCACGAATATTGATCTCTCCTTTCAGCCCTATCAATGTATTTTCCTAATTTGTTCCCATTGTTTCCAAAGATTCCAGGTTCCAGCAATGAAGAGGAAGATGGGGTAACCTTACCCAGACATGGACGATTGAGGGAGTGTCCTAGGAAGGGTCAAAGTCTGGCATCCATTTATTCAAATAGAGCCCTTGGGGGCCCATGAAATATGGATCGTTTCGGAAAATGAGATCTTGATCTTCTGCTGATTCGAAAACAAAAACATAATATCCTCTGCCTACCATGTGGCTTTGTATTCCTTCAGAGATAAGGGGCCTCCAGTTTCGTTGGACCCATCCCTCAATAGCTTTAGGAGAGGGCCATAGACCAGTGAATTGTCCTATGAGCCCTCGTTCAGCCAGATTCAACATAGTGCGGCATGGGTGTTCTGCAGGCAACTTTATCGAAGGGATGGATTCGGCTTTCTTAACAAATTTCTACTGGTTCGTGCTTGCTTTCCTCTTCCCACAGGAGGCTACCAATCTCTTCAAGGTGGCAATCTCGGGAGGGGGGAAAGAGGGACCCCCTCCAGCGTCCATCCTGCTTGGACTCAATTGTTTTTAAAGAGGCTCCCTGCGTAGAAATGTCTTGACCCACTGGTTGGTCTCATCAGCAGGAGGCTACCAAGAGAGCTCTGTAGGAGCGGCGACAACTAGGGGCATGCTCCAGAGCTGAACCCTAGGCGAAGCAATTGCTTTACAATATTCTTTAATTATCAAATAATTATCCATGCAGATCTCGAACCTGCAACCATCGCGTTACTAAATTTCAGAAATGCAAGTAAAACCAAAATAATTGTTATTTATTTACTCATAACTAAATAGATAATAATAATATCTAACTAAGGTGATATAATAATATCTAACTAATCTAACCCTAAAAATAGAAATATTATTTATTTATTTATTATTATTAATTTATGTTAATTTCTATCTAACTAGTATCACCCTTAGAAAAAAGAATAAATAAACTAAATTTTTTAATAAAACAAAAATTAAAATGGTTAAATATTTAATTAAACTAATTTTTTTAATCAAATAAAAATTAAAATGGTAAATATCAAGCTTAAGTGAAATGTGAAAGAAATAACACGTTATAAAGGAAGATATTTTTTATTTTTATTTTTATTTGGTTATAGTTACTATGAATAATCAAATTTAATTTTAATTAGGTTATTTTTTAGTACAAAAAAAAGGTTTGGTTGAATATTAAACTTAAATGAAATGAGAAGGAAATATTTAGTTATAAAAAGGAATAAATAATAGAAATGCTTTCATGTATTCATGTACTAGGAATAATCGCATTTAATATTAATTAAGGTATTTTTTAGATAAAAAAAAGAGGGAAGCGATCAAGGAACCAACCTCAAGGGGGGAAAATTAAAGAATATAAAAAAAATCGAAGGGAGGAGAAGGAGAAATGAAAGGGAGGAAGTTAAGAGGAAAGGGCCGGAATCCAATAGCTATTGATTTTCCACCCGTCGTCCCTATTAAGATTATTAGGTCGCCTTTCAATTTCTATGGCTTCCCTAAATTTACGGTGATGAAAGTGAGAAATATTCGCAATGACCTTTGCCTCCTCAATGCATACATGATGATTGGTCTTCCCAACATGCTCTTTTAAAGCCGAAGAGCGTGTCCTTCCATGTTTGATATCGGCAGCGTGTTCCTTATTCCTTTGATTAATGGATCGGCCTGTTTCACCAATGTGCGATGTTCCATAGGAGCATGGGATGACATAAATGCCTTTCAAATATTTCAAGTCCATAGGATCTTTGGCTGATTTTAAGGAACTTCGTAAGGTATTAAGGGGTCTAAAGGTTGAGGGAATGTTTTGCTTCCTGAGGATTCTAGCAATCTTATCATTCGTCCCCTAGATGAAGGGGAGGTGAACTCCAGAACTATGATCAAAGGGGTCTTTCTTAGACTTATGACTTTTGCAAGATTTGAGGAAGGCTTTAAGGCCTTGTCTCTTATTGTAACCATTATTGATGAAAACCTCCAAGAGATGGGATATACATAGCACATAAAAACTGCATCAGCCCAAAACATCAGTTTAACATTCTTGAAAAAAATCATGGAACGTACCATATTTAATATTGCTCTATTCATTCTTTGAACTACTCCATTATGTTGGGGATTATAAGGCATAATTATTTGATGTTTGATCCCATTCTAGCGAAGATAGTTTTGAAATTATTTTGAAGTGTATTCTTTTCGATTATCAATGAGAATAAAGCCAATATGATATTGTGTACCATTTTCAATCCATGCATGAAAGTTCTTGAATGTTTCAAAATCTTCAGTTTTGTTCTCAATAAATAAATGCAACACATTCTGGTCTAGTCATCAATAAATGTCATCATATATTTATTTACCATTTTCATAAGGAATAGGCATTGGTCCACATAAATATGAATGAATGAGTTCAAGTTTTCTATGTGCTCTAGAATGGCAATCATGAAAACACTGTTTGTTGTGCTTTCCTAAGATACAAGCATCACATTGCTTAAGTTTCCTAGGAATTATAGGCAAACCAGTAACACCATTTTTCTTCAACAAATGAAGGTTGTCATGGTTCAAGTGTCCTAATCTAGCATGCCATAAAAGACTTTATGGAAATGTACCTTCATCATAGTGAGAACTGTATGAGAAGTTTTGTGAACGAACAGAGGTTCCTTGCAACTTCAGAAGCCTTACTTCTTCTATCCCCATAATGACAAGTGAGTGATATGATTCTTTTCTGACCTTGACCTTGCCATCAAATATATGAATGGATTTTCCTTTTTGGTGCATGTGGACCAAAGACAGTAAGTTTCTCCTCAGCTCCGAGAGGTATAAAACATTATGTAGAAGAAAGTCTGGAATACTAGGCAATTTGAGCCTGATGGATTGAGTTTTGACTTGTGTACAAAGTATATTACTCCATCAACATTGTGAGTGAATTCTTCAAAGAAATCTCTCCTGAAAGTCACGTGGAAATTTTCTCCTGAATCAAGCAACCAATCATCTTTCAATGAAGCAATTGAAGCATTGAACAAGTCTTTAGTTACTCCATTATTACAATGTGCCACAACATAGTGAGAGGATTCATGTACTTTAATTTTCCCTTTTTCGTTAACTTTACCTTTCCCTTCATTCCTTTCCTACTCAATTTTTTCCTAAGGAAACTTACATGTGGATGCATCATGTCCATCTCTAGTGCATCATATGCAATGAAGATCAGACTTTCTCCTTGGATATGTTTGCCCCCTGCCTCTAAAATTCCTCCTTCCTCTTCCTCTTTGTCCACCTCTTCTTATAGAAGAATATTGTTCATGATTATTCTCCTTTTGTGCAAGGCATACAACTTCGTAAGTAGACTGAGGAGTTGAATTCTTCCAAAAATCCTTCTCTTGCTCAATAAAATTATTTTCAATGTGGTCAAAGGTAATCTCCTTAAGGTTTCCACTTGCTTGCAATAATCAAGATAATGTGAATAGGTGGGATATAGTGCCCTGACATAAGCCTAGAAACTATTCATCATTAACAACGTTCGGTTTTGTAAAACTTACTTTCAATCAATTAATGTGATGGATCACTAGCCAAACTTTTCATTTTACTAGTGGATCATTGACCACATTGTTCATTTTTTTTATTATAATGTTATGTGTTAAGGATATGGGAATATGATATCAGCATTAATAACAAGTGGATCAAAGTGTTCATTTTTTTCCAACAAGATTTCTGGTGCATTGGTAGTGCATCATTTTCCCATATTTCAAGCACTGAACACTATGATCGAGTAGGGAATTCTGGTAATCATAGTGCTTCTCTTCATGGCATGTTGGTGAAATGGTAAGATATAATATCTTCTTCATTGTAACCATTCCTTTAAATTTTCTGTGAGTTAATAGTGTGGCTTTATCTATTCTTGGTGTGAATGTTGCACTACTTTCCTTGTTTCAATTGTGGACTATTTTATTCTGATGATCTATCGATTCTTTTACAGAGTCACATGGTTTTCCATTTTTTGATAGACGATTATTACATTAGATTTATTATTAGTATTTGTAGATCCATGTCAATACACTTATGTGTGGAAGTGCGTAAGATATTTTTTAATCCAGCTCGAAAATGATAACATACATGTGGCACCTTTGGAATTTATAACAATTCTTGCTAGAAATTATGGTTAATCTTTCGCACTCAGATACAAGTTGCATTATATTGCTCACTGTCACTTTTGGTGGTTGTACGCCATCAATATTTCATCGAAGGCATTGGGACGATTAAAAATATATAATAGATAACATTATATCTAGATAGTGATGATGACGATTAAACTTTGATTCGAGAATAACATCCATTGTATTGACATTATTATAGCAATTATGGTAATATCTTTGTATTCAGATGTAGATTGTGTAAAATTTATTTCTATCTGTACGCCATCAATATTGAATCAAAGACATTCAAATGATTAAAAATCTAGATATAAATCTATCTAAATAACAATAGGGTCAATTACAAATGTAGTTGTAAATATGTCATTTTGTTGCTTTTCCTACTAATGTATCAGTTTGTCATTTTTGCGTTTTTGACACTCCTCTTATCCTTTTTTTCCTTATGCTCGATTGCGGAAATGAAAAAATGCACACTTCCATTTTTTTCTGGACATACTCTGTGTTTGGCACATTCTTAACTGTCAATAGTAAAAGATTTTTCGTTAGCTTCGACAATTGTTCTTGCATATAAATATATATTCAAATGTTCTGAATGAGAAAGAGTCTAAAATTTATCCAAAGAGATACCTTTTCCTAGTGTGTAAAGGAGTTGCATTTCCATACAATTGTTAGAAAATGCTTGTGCGGACAAGTTTCTATTTGCGAGGAGAAAAAGTCGTGGTCGATCAAATGTTGGTTGTTTTCTAGATTTATGATATATTACAAAATACATTTTCGATTTTCAATTGGCTCTAAACGACATCTCCAATCTATGTTTATGTGCAGGAGAACTGTGGGTGGGGGGAAGTGAATGCATAAGTACGAAACTTTTCCATAGGAAAATTGTGTTTGTTATTCCGCATACTCATTCCTTGGTGTAAATCATAAATTGAAGGGTCTAAGTTTTACAAAGTTTTTGTGACATAATTTTAATAGTAATAATAATAATAGAAAGAAGCAATATGTCACTTCATTTTTCTCATTACCCTAAGAATCGTAAATCAAATTTCCTAAGTTTTATAAAGCTCTTGTGGCATAGCTTTGAGATGTAACATGTTGGTAGTTGCATTGGCCAGGTGTTGATCATGCATTCCTTTTTTCGGGATGTATGTTGCTAATGCATATTGGTATATTTCATAGTTCTAGACAAATGGGGGCTTGTTGCGAATTGTTTTAATCTAGTTGTCAGAATTGATACGCTATTTTTGAGAATTGTGTGTTTTACTTATTAGCATAAGAATTGTACACAATATCTATTTTCGAAAATAGATACATATTTTACTATATTCGTATTAGCTACATTGTGATTAATTTGTTTTGTGACTCTATATCTTGTTCATAAACAAGATTTGTATGCAAATTGGTTGTATCTATATCATTTTACTTGTTTTACTCTACATTGTTTATGTTTGTGCATGTCATTGAGCAATAGTTAATAGTGATTTTTTTTTTAAATGTAATTGTTAAAACATCAATGAAGAAAAATCTTTGAAGTGTGATTGCTAAAGCATCAATGGAGAAGCATTTGTTTACTATAAAAAGTAATGGTATGGATGCAATAATAACACATCATAATCTATTTTGTTTGAACAATTTTGAATATGGTTTGGGAGATTCCCTATTTGGTAGTATGCGAACTCTATTTCATTTTAGATACATGTCAACAAAATTTCATGAAGGAACAATAGAACATTTTAGTAATTGTTTATATGATAGGAAGACCAAAGGCATACTATCTTAGAAATGTGAATTGAATATAGATGCATTAATACATATGCATGGTGTAGATAGGTTGGATGTTTACTCGGAAAGGATGACAAAATCAACTTCACATACTATCCCTAGATAGGAAAGAGGACTGAGGACTTTGGGGGGACATATTTTGTATACAATGGTTATCAAACTGGCTAAAAATTCCCATAAGACCTTGATTAAAGACAATAATGAAAAACTATTTGCATTTTAATTCATATTTGTGTGAAGAAACTTATGACATATTGTTCCATGGTGAGAATTCAATTGTCGTGCATTTCGAACCACTCCTATGCAAGAAAAAACATTCAATAGGAATTGATCATCAACCTATAATAAATATAAAAAAATACAAAGAAAAAAAACATGGATGGATGCAGATAGAGAAAAGTGTGGGTAGACATATGGTTAAAAAGAATTATGAATTTTGGAGTAGTTATAGTGAAAGTTGTTTTGAAACAATATTCCAATTGATGGAGAATCAGTATGATGTTCCTTTTTTACGACACATAATTGCATATACTTTCTGCAATGTAATGATGCATAATGATTCATTTCCATTAAACTGTATAAAAAAATTACATGAACAAAGATGCAATTAAGCGATTTCCTGGAATAGAAAATTGGCAAGGATACAATATAGAGTTAGCAATGCCATATGAAAAAGGGAAGATGGAAGGTAGTATTTTTATTTATTACTAGATACAGTATGTCTTGAACATAACTATATGTATATATGTATAACTATGTCAGAATAAATGAAAAATGGAAACATGTATTTGATAATAAAAAAAGATGGATAGGCATATGAGATAGATGCAAATACAAGAAGTAGTGATAATAATGATTACTATGATCAAGAGCCTGTGACAAAGACATTGTTACATGGATTTAGAGATTCGCATGGTATTTATGATATTCACAATAATCAAATAAACATTGCTCCAAGTGAAGGCTACTAGCCTTTGGGCATATTCAAAGATATTATTGAGAGGAAATGAGCTTTCCCATATTGTTTTATGGAAAAAAATGATTAGGTTTTGTTACAAGAAACTTTACATATCACAATATTACTGAGTGGGAAGTTTTGGATCAAGATCATGATTTTGTGTATCATATAGCAAATTTATTTTATAAAACAATGTGAATTATACTCAATCAAGTATTTATTTGTATTTGGATTTGTCTAAGAAAAGGATAGTTAAAAGAAAAAAACTAATACCTAAAGATGTTAAAACAAAGGAAAATTTCAAACAAGTTCTTGCATCGAACTTTACCTATATGGATCTTAGACGAATACAAACATCGTCGGACTATTTTTCGCATTTGCACAAGAACTTATATGCAATGATCCAATAATTAGGTACACCCAATATATTTTGTTTAGCAATGTTGAACATATCTCGGAGCCTTTAGTAAAGGCTTTGAAACAAATACATAGAAAAAAAAATCGTGTACTAAAAATGAAGTAGATGAAGATGATATTGTTACCTTGATAAGAAATGACTTTGTCACTTGTGTATGATATTACAGAAGAAGAATTCATGCTCTACGTTAGTTAATTTCTTTGTATTTTAATTTTTTATCAGATTAGAATTGCAAATTAGGTCCAAAAACCCATTTAAATTTATTTTTTTCCTACACGATGCGTTTAACAAGTTCGACTTGCATTGATATTGGTGCACCCTATAAATTTACAAGGTGCACCACCATTCGATGCATGAATTAAACACACCGCTATTTTACTGGTGTTTTTCGTAATTTACAACACATTGGGGAAATAAATAAATTGTACGTCAATGCGTACATTTTTAGGTTTTTTTTTCCCATAGGAAATATCTGAGCTGATCAACCCCGAAGGGGATCAAGCCCCATGGCCTACTAGCTGACTAATACATTTTTAGGTTACTCCCAGTGTGTTTATATTTACTAGATGCACTGCAAACATAATATTGAAAAATTAAAGTTGGTGTGTTCGATAACTTGAATGTTCCATACCGATGCGATAATGTTATATTTATGCATCGGTGTGTAAATTTTTCAGACACACCAGGTTGAAACTTTATGTGTTCGAATCAAAATCGGTGTCTCATATGTATGTACACATTGTTCTTGGTACTTTTATGTTATATAGCACACTGCATCTGGTGCATTATTGTTTTTGGGCGCACTGGGGATGATTTTTTTTTTAATTGAATGTTATATGTCCATATTTATAAATACATTTTTTATTTAATAAAAAAATCACGTCTTAGTATGAGGGTTGATGTATTGTATATGTCAATCATCTAGTAGAGATATCAACAAAGGGGGTAGCGAAAGGAGTAGAAGGAAATGGTAGACCAATACAATATGGTCTAAACATGGAATGCATGAGAGAGAGAGAGAGAGAGATTTATATCCTCACCGTATTAGCACAATAACCCAAGTTCTCTTGAGTAATGTAGGCCTCCTTGAGTACTATGAGGAGGATACATCCTTGAAGGCGCTGATTTGTGAGTGGGATGTCCACCACAAGTCTTTTCTTGTCGGTCTTGACACATGGTATAGGCCCAATGAGGAGGACATATATTTTATCACTGGTCTATCCAGGAGAGGGGAGGATTTTCCCAAAATCCCTAATGTCGCCCATGGTGTTGTAGCTTAGAGTCAACTTGTCTACTCTCAGAGATATGTTGGGTCTCATGTAGTACATCTAGTAGATTTTCAGGTGCGTGCTGGAAAACTACAAATTTCTTTTTTGACTGCACAAGAGGTTAGGTGCCTCTCATTATTAGCGAGTACCATTGTACACTCTAATAGTGATGGGAAACACATTAGTTTCCCTCTTTTATTTTATGTTGATTCTCTGATGTAGGTGCTATGATGTATCAAATCTCCTCCCCTTTTTTGTGGCAATTTTGTAGGGATATAGATAGATGTTGTGTAATGATTCATGGGAGGGTGAACTTCCCTTTTGCTTCAAATATTTTTATTTTATTTTTTGAGAGGTTTCCAGAGACGAGGCCTGTTTTTTACTATCACCCTCCTAGGTCGGTGACTGAGGTGTAGATGTGCATGTGGGGCAAGATGATGCCGAAGAGGGGCTTGCCATAGTATCCTTCCAGAATTTCCACCCAGGAACTAGCGCTACTGGGCAGTGAGGCTGACCACATTTTTATCTTAGTGTACGTAGGGATGGATTGGGGACAGTGTCCAAAGATCCTCTTCACACAAGATGAGCCTACATATGATAGAGGTAATATTAGTGTTTTATTTAAATTAATTTAGTTTCATTTTATTATCTTAATTAATTAGAATACAATTTATTCTAGCACGTTCTTTAACTTGTGTTTATTAAATTGTTTAATTTAATTTTCTACTTATTTTTGTGTACTATATATTTTCTAGATATCAACTCATTCATTGGGGACATGCATTCTTCCCCACTGGAGGGAGGTGTGGAGATGGGAGAGGCCCTGGAGGGTGAGGGACATCCTGATGTAATGTAGAGGTGCATGCAAGGGTGCGGGCCTCTAGGGTTGGTTTCAAATTTAGGATGGACTATTATGACTAATTGTATAGGGTTTTGGTTGAGGAGGAGTTTGCCCTGCGAGGGATCGAGACATCAATGAAAATCCTTAGTTTCTGGAGCCCTTGAAGGACTTTCTGTGTGATATGATGAGTCTTATGTGATATATCATCGGAGCTAGCAAGCTACTAGCAATGAGGAGGGATGTAGGGCATGCAATGCCATATACATCACATGAGTCTTCACGCAATGCTCCATGATTATTTCATGATGATGAGGGTGGTGATTTCCATCGCTTTGTAATTTCCTAGTTGTGGAGGGAAATCAATGAGGTAACCTTTAAACCATACTTTTAGATTGAAATTTGGCCCTTCCAATCTAGAGAAGAATCTCTCTTTGAATTTTCTAATCTAGGTCACAACAATAACAAGTCTTAACTATGCCCAGTGGCTAGATCAAGTATGATTAATAACAAATTGGTTGGAGAATGGGAAATTGGACCATTGTTCATGGAGTCAAAAGTTTGATCTCAATGAAATTTCAAAGAATTGGTGGAAAGATATACAGGGATCAAAGGCATAAGGCAATGTCCACTTTAGTGTTGGGTTGTGTTATATTCTTTCCACGACTAACCTACGCAGTGAACCGCGGGGTTAGAGGGGGGGTGGATCCCCCCCTTCGCTGCGCCGATTGCGCAGCGGGGGGTTTGAGGGGGGCGGGTAGCCCCCCTCTACGGGGTTCGAGGCAGCGCCCCGAGAAATTTTTTTTGGACCCTATATTAGGTTGGGCGAACCTACCTATGGCTTTCAGTCCACAGTTTTGGACGCGATGGTTTTCGGTCCATGGTATTGGATGCTTCAGCATGTATAAATATGTATTGTAACATTGAAAGGAACATAATGAAAAATCAAGCTGGTAGTCTCGGT
>APFE030541812.1:0-19255 GCA_000404065.3 Pinus taeda | reverse complement strand
AAATAATTTGTCTTTAGGTCCGATAGATCATTATTTGGTCTCAGCGGACGTTAACCATCATCATCATCATCATCATCATCATCATCATCAATAAATGGCCATTTTCACCATATTAAAATTAGGCATATATTTTTAAAAACTTGAGTTTAAGTTGTTTAATGAATTCAGGTGGCTAAGGTTTTCCAAGGTGATGAATCTATTTATGCATTTTAAACAACTAAAAATCACAATCTTTCTTGATGTTGTTTCCTCATATTATGGTGAAAAAGTCTATTTAATCTATAAGTTAGACTATTTTTTTTATTTTATTTAATTGTTTAAAATTGATATTTTTTATTTTATTTTAATGATTAAAATATTGTTATCAAAATTCTCAAATAAATAAATTAGTTAAAATTTGATTAACTTTAAATACAGTTTGAAAATATAAAATTGATAAAAATAAACATAAAACAATATTATAATAAAATCAAAATTAAACCATATTGATAAATTAAATTAATCATACTATAATTAAATTAAATAAATTTTAAAAATAAATAAATAAATAAATTTAAAGATATAAATTGAAAAGACCATAAAGATGAACACTAATTAGCATTGAAAAATATTTCTTTTGTATGAACATCATTAATTAATTTTTATTTACAATGATTATTATATCAATCAATTTCAATTTATATGATGATGATGATGATTAGCCTCTACTAAGACCAATATGGTATAATGATAAGTACATATTAGGGCACTCAAGTCAAAATAATCTAAAATGAATTCAATATTCATTCTTCTTTTGTATAAACGCTATAAATTATTTTTTCATTTATAATAATGGGTACATCAATTAATTTTTATTTATGATGATAGGTGCACATTAACATACCCAAGTCAAAATAATCCAAATTAAATTCTAAAATAAACCTAATAACTAATAAAATAATAATAATAATAAATATATTAATTAATAAAAATAAATATATGTCAAAGAAAATTGACTATATAAATTATTTAAAAATATTCAATTTTAATCTGTATAACTATAAAAAAAATTAAATTATTAATCGATTATTTAAAAATATCTATATTATTCCTAAAAATATTATATATTATTTTAAAATTTATTCACTTATTAACTTATTCATACTTATTCATACAATTATAGGTTAAATTTTTGTTTTAATTAATAATTATAATGGAAATTTGGGGACCTCGTCTTTTCAATGAAGAAAAATTATAAATTTTCTAATTTGTATCATCTAAACCAAAATATCTCAAATAACATGAAATCCAAGAACAGTATTGATGCAACCATCTTGCAACCATCTTCTATAACGATTCGTTTGCTACCACCATCCTCTATTACTAGCCATGAATGGTGATTTAAATGAAAATCATATTGAGGAAAATGGAGGTGGGTAGTGACCACATTTTCCTCTTCTATGTGAGTGACTTGTGGTACTGTACCACAATTGGTGGCAGATATTAAGGAATTTTTTTATTGTATTTTTATTTTGTGTAGTTTAATAAATGGGTTTTTCATCATAATTTATATATTCAAAAATACATTTTAAACAACTAAAAACACAGTCTTTCTTGAACTTGCTTCTTCATATTATGGTGAAAACGTTTATTTAGTCTATAAATTAGATTATGTTTTATTTTATTTACTTGTTTAAAATGTTAATACTTTTTTATTTTATTTTGATGTTTAAAATGTTTTTATTAAGATTCTCAAATAAATATAGATAGATAGTAAAATATTTTTATTAAATGTGCTACTAAGTTAAGATTTTGATTAAGCTTAGAACCTTTCTTAAAAATATAAAATGATAAAATAAATTACGCAATTTATATATATTTATATAATTATATATATTATATATATATAATAAAATTAATTGTTATCATTTTATGTATATAATCAAATTAACCATTAAATTAATCAATATATAATTAAAACAATAAATAAATTTAAAGATATAAAATGAAAAGACCATAAAGATCAACACTAATTAGCATTGAAAATTATTTTTTTTCATATGAACATCATTAGTTAATTTTTATTTACAATAATCATTACATAAGTCAATTTAAATTAATATGATGATAATTATTAACCTCCACTAAAACCAATATAATATAGTGATAAATACACATTAAAGCACTCAAGTGTAAATAATCAAAATAAATTTCATATTATTCATTCTTCTTTTCTATAAACACCATATATTAAATTTTCTTTTATAATAATCTGTACATCAATTAATTTCCATTTATGATAGGTACACATTAAGACACTCAAGTCTAAATAGTCCAAAATGAATGCTATAATAAAATTAATAATTAATAAAAACCATTTATGATAGGTACACATTAAGACACTCAAGTCTAAATAGTCCAAAATGAATGCTATAATAAAATTAATAAAAATAATAAATAAATAGATCATGATAATATAAAAACAATGATTAATAATTATTAAATTATAAATATAAAGTTACATTGTCCAAAAAAAATTTACTATATGAATATTAAAAATTTAATTTTTTAATCTTATATCAGGTAAGATATATATTAATTACATTTAAAAATATTATATCTATTATTTAAAATTTATTCTGTTATTTAACTTATCGGACAATTATATGTTACATTTTTGTTTTAATTAAAAATCATGATGGAAATTTGCTATTCTGATAAAATTAATTGTTATTTAAAGTCAATTAATTATTTGTATGAGAATTGCTTAATCTATAAAATTAATTCATATTTACTTATGGGGATCTTTGAATACAAAAGCTATCCAAGCCGCACGAACCCAGTTTGATGGGGATCCAACTGTATAGGAATAGGCTTGGTCGTTTTCGAGTAAAATTTATATTTCCACTCGTAACTAGCGATTCTCGCTCTGCTCAATCCGTGCAAATTTTGTTCAAAATGCCAAGACGTGACCCCATGTCAGGGGTACGCGTTCGGTTTATTGCAAGCAACCACCAACCATCCCATTGGCTTAGTTTAGAGTGAGATAAATCATTGGCTTTTTTAACGTGTTGTTTAACTGGGAGATGTTTTGGTTTTTTGGGTCATTGGAAGGGTACGTTTGAGATTTACGTACCATATTATTATTATTATGGATAAGGAATTTATTTATTTATTTTAAAAGTAGATAAATTCATAATTTCATTTTGTAGAATTTGTATTACTAAATTTCAAAAAAATAAAAAAATATAATAATTAAATTATTGGATTTTTTAATGCATAAATCATTTATTATAAAAATTAAATAATATAATATATCTATATATATATGATGATGATGGTGGTGGTGGTAGTTAACTTTTATTGAGACCAAACTTTGTTATATAGGACCTAAAGAAACGAATTATTTAGATTGATTTAAGATTTAGTTTTTAGTTTTCTTTTCCAAAAGAAAAAACATCATGGTACTTTACAGTATTGTTCATCTTCATCTTTTGCAATATTTCCCAATCTAATAGCCTCTTATCTTACTACATTTCTGCTTGGATTAGCTGTTGCAACTCTTTGCCAAAATTACAAAGTTTTTTTTTATCTATTCTGTCCAATTTAATTGTTAAAACAAAAAGACAATACAACACAAAAACCTATGATAAACTACAGTCTATAACTCTGTGCCAACAAAAAAACAAAAACGTAAATATAAAGCTTTTAGTACTAATGAGCCATCACTACCTTTACATGATGCTAGTGCCAAAATCAACAAATTGGATCAGACTTGCAACATTTGACACTCCTCTCTTCGACACAGTGTTTGCTACTCAATTTTGTTGAAAGAACATCTCTATAGTACAAATACTCCTCATCCATCTCGAAAGCATAGAAGGTTGAAAATTAGAAAAACCCTTAACTCAGTCTATGATTCCCTTTGAATCCCCAAACACATGCACAAACTCCATGCCCAACCACTTAGCACATATCATATTAACCCATCTCTACTATTAGTACCATTTCCACCCTCCCACCAAAAATGATAAAATTTATCAGTATCTTCAACATTGAATGTCCCACCTCCATATTGAAAACCCCACATCCACGACCAATTGAAGCTTGAATGGGAAAATCCTAGAGGACGAGGAGAGAGATGGGAGCTCTGAGGAACTAGGGTTTTGAACAGAGGGTGACAAGCGCGAGCAGGTAACGATGGAGGGGCTTGGAGGAGGGAGATCTACTCCCTCCTACAGTAATGTGGTTTCGAATAGAAGCAAAGAGGCGAGTCTAAATAATTTCTGGAATCCACCTAAGGTAGAAACAAAGACAATTGACACTCACAAGCCGGGAAGCAGCATTTCCCAAAAAAAGGATGGGACCCACATGAAATCTAGGCAGGAAAAGATTCTTGGCGACATTAGTCAGAGAACTGAGAAAATGTCTGGAACGGGACCATGTAAGCCCAAGGCTAATATTAAACCCTAGGTGGTCTTAAATGATCCAGCCCTTCAGGTGCATAGAGAACATATGGCAACTTATGCGGTCATTTGCAAGTTCATGGGCATATGGCCGACGGAAAAAGCTTTGCATACTTGGATAAGGAATAATTGGAAATCGAAGGGAGAAATAAATCTGCATCTTGGCTCCAAGGGTTT
This sequence comes from Pinus taeda, assembly GCA_000404065.3. Classification (NCBI taxonomy): domain Eukaryota; kingdom Viridiplantae; phylum Streptophyta; class Pinopsida; order Pinales; family Pinaceae; genus Pinus; species Pinus taeda. Next base: position 14,633 of record APFE030541812.1, on the reverse strand, counting down.
CTTCACAGTGGTTTTCACTAACCTAGAAGACAAAGACAAAGTTTTCGAAGGAGGACCCTACTTCTATTCTGCTGAAGGTCTCTACATGCGACCCTGGGTGATGAACTTTGTTCCTCAGTGAGAAACGTTCACATCGGTCCCAATATGGATTAGATTATACTCCTTACATTTAGATTACTGGCTGTCAGAATCATTGAAAGCTATAGGTAACAAATCAGGGCATTTCATAAAGATATTAGAGGCGACTCTGCGAGGGAAATATACCTCCTTTGCTCACATATGTGTCGAGATGGACTTATTGGGAGCACTCCTGGATGAAGTCATTTGGAAGTTTATGACGAGGAATGGATCCAAGCAGTTGACTATGAATGTGTCCCATTCAGATGTCGTAAATGCCATGAACATGGGCATATCTTCAAAGACTGTCCACTCAACAAAAGGGAGGAATTCTTAAAAACAAATAAAGGAAAAGACCCTGAAGGCTTCACCAAAGTGGGAGGCAGAGGAAAATGAGGGGGCAAAAGCCCCAAAAGAAATCTAGCGAAAGAAAAATACCAAGTCATAACAATTTCGAGATCTTAGAAGAAGAAGGAGGAGAAAATGGAATGCACAAGAAAATAGAAGACTATCAAATAGAAAAATAAAAAGAGGACAATATGGAAATCATATAGGAGCACAATGGACAAAAGGAGAACACACCAAGCATCATGGAAGCTAGAAGGGACCTTGATATGACCCCAAGCGAAGGAGGCACAGAGGACCAAGACCTACAGGAGATCCTAGAGAGGGAGAACCTCGAACTAGAAAAGTTTCTAGAGCAGGGAATCAACATAGGAATAGACTCTCTACCACAAGAGGAGTTTGATAGAGTACAACAGCTATTCCTCCGAAGGTCTCACACAATGGCAACAGGAGTCAAAAGGAACCACGATAGCCAGGAGAACTGAGGGTTACATCAAAGGAGAAAATAATAGGACACTCCACCAAGAACCTAGGAAAGAAAAGAGGACGTAAGAGGTAGAAAATAATAGGAAACTCCACCAAGAACCTAGGAAAGAAAAGAGGACGCAAGAGGTAGAATGAACTACTGACAGAGTGTGGAAAACTCATGATCAATTTAGGTAAGATGAAAGATCTCACCAGTTACTCCTTTAGAAACCCATCATTAAAGCTTATAACCTGGAACATTAGAGGACTAGGGAGTAAAAAGAAACAAAGAAATCTCAGTAATAGAATAAAAGAAGAAAAACGAGATATGGTATTTATACAGGAAACAAATTTTTAGTAGACAAAATAAGAGAGCTGCACAACAAATGGCTTATTAAGTATGATTATCTAGAAGTCGAAACAAATAACTCAGTTGGAGGAATTCTTACTCTTTGGAATCCCTAGAAATTTGGAATCTTGGATGTTGAGGCAACAAGAAACCACCTATCAATGGTTATCCAACCATTGGGGGACAAGGATAGCTACTTGATCACAAATGTCTATGGTCCTCAACTTCTGGACGAGAAACTCGGGCTCCTCACCTCTTTGAAAGAGCTGAGAGAGAGACATCCAGCAGTACCCTGGATCCTGGGAGGGGACTTCAATATGATTAGAGCTCTCACAAAGAAAAAGGAGGAACTATATCACTTGGTAGAGACTCAATAGCCTTCTAGAACTTTATTAACAATATGAGACTAGTGGATATGGGCGCAATAAATGGCATCTTCACATGGAACAACAAGAGAGGAGGAACTTCCTAAGTAGCCTCGAGATTAGACATATTCATAATCTTAGAGGATCTCCTACTCAACGATCGTTTCATGATTGCTTCCATCCTCCCTTTTGGAGGTTCGGACTATTGGCCCATTCAGCTGGAAGCCTCTTTTATTGGAACCCCGAGGAACATACCTTTCAGGTTCGAAAATGTTTGCCTTACACACACTGATTTCATCACTAATATTGGAAAGTGGCGGGTGCAAGAAATACCCACCCAAGGTACAGAAATGTTCCTCCTACATCAGAGACTTAAACACATCAAGAGAAATATCAAAGAATGGAATTACAATAAGTTTAGAAATATATTCAAAGCCAAGGGATAAGTGGAAGGAAAGCTCCAGGAAATTAATCATATTCTAATCACAGAAGGCTTCACAGAGGAAAAGAAAATGCAAGCGGACTCACTTCAACAAGAATGGGACAACAGATGCCAGTAGGAGGAGATCTTCTAGAGACAGAAATCTGGAGTCCAATGGATTGAGGAAGGGGAGAAAAACACTAGATTCTTTCACAAGTCTACCATGGAACACAAGGGTCATAATCGAATCACAAAACTTATAGATCCTCAGGGTACAGAGCAAAATAACCACAAGGAAATGGAAGCAGTTATGTCCAACATTTCCAAAGTATAGCAGAGGAGACCAGGGAAGATAAATCTTTATTTACTAAAAGTTTTACCTGGCACATTCCAAAATTGGTAACCATAGAAGACAATTATAATCTTAACATGCTAGTAACGGAGGAAGAGGTCAATGACGCAATCAAAGATATGCATAATGGGAAAGCTCTAGATCTTGATGGTTTCAATGTAGACTTCTTCAAAACTTGCTGGGATATAGCAAAAAATGACATCCTCGAGGTGGTGGAGGACTCGAGAAAATAAAAATCAGTACTGAGATTAATGAATCCTTCATAGCCTTAATCCCCAAACAGGATAAGGCCATGAGTCCAGATAGATATAGACCCATAGCTTTATGTAATGTGGTGTACAAAATCATTTCTAAAGTAATTTCTAACAGACTCAAACCCATTCTTCCAACGCTTGTGTCATAAGAGCAAACTGGTTATGTGGAGGGTAGACAAATCCTTAATAACATCATTCAAGCTCACGAAGTGGTGCATTAACTCAGGACCAATAAGCAAGCAGGTATGATAATATAGTTGGACGTAGCGAAATCTTATGGCGAGCTAAGCTGGTCTTATATAAGGGAAGTTCTTAAAGCATATGGCTTTGATCACAACTGCATACAATGGGTCATGGCTCTTGTCACCACTGCTAGTTGTTCTATCCTTATTAATGGCTTCCCTTCTAGAACCTTCAAGCCATCAAGAGGCCTCAAACAAGGACATCATCTCTCCCCCTTCCTCTTCATTCTCATGATGGAAGGGTTGGGCAGAGTGAACATTTCATCCAAGGAGGAAGGAAATATCTAGGGACTTAGACTCACTCCGAATGGCGATATTGACCCATCAAAATTTTGTGGACGACACTATGTTGCGGGCACTCCCACTACCAAGGAAGTGAAAGCTTTCAAAAAAAATCCTACATGAGTTTGCAATGGCTACAGATACTAAGGTAAGCCTAACAAAATCTAAAGTTTTCTTTTTCAATATCGATATTTCAATACAAAGAAATCTTTCCAGAATTCTAGGATTTCAAAGAGATCATGTTCCCTCGATATATCTGGGAACACCCCTCACTGACAGAACTAGACCTACAATCAAAATTGTGAGCCATTTGGATTGACCAAAGAGGATGTCAAAACATCGATGTGGTCTATTTAGGTGCCTAGTAAGGTTGGGTTTCTTCGACCACTTGCTATGACTTATGTGAGCCAATTGAAGTGCAATATCCCTACGCTTATCTTAGAGCTCGTCCATTTAAAGGAAGATTTCTCTTTTCGCCTCGTTCCTCTCACAGAGGACCTTGCCAGGGAGTGCTCTGATATGTGAGTAGAGCTCAATTGTGCAGAGATATTAGTTTTTCCTTCTTTCAGTGTGCCTCCTATCTAATACTCAACTAGTGACATAAACCATGATTCTTGTATTGATAAATTTCTCTTTATCTTCAAAACCAGGAACTCTTCAATTGCATGATGAATTTGTTCTTGAATGTCTCTTTGTAGAAGCGTTGCGCCACAGAATGTGTATGGAGATGAGCTTGAGCACAACCCTCCGCACATCTCAATGACCTTCACCAACATTACGCACACTTTCAGGGCATGGTGGAGGAAACGGGGTGGCACAACTTCGCATGCAAAAAATACCAACCGAATGAAAGAAGCTATGTGAAGGTAAAGCACTGAGGGAAAGCGAGGGCTTAAACCAACACCGAACCAATCACATCTATCAACTCAAGTTGACCAAAACTAGAATAAAGCAACACTGGCCTAACCACGCCCATCAACAAAACCTCTAACCTTAATAAACCATCGAGAATGTACAGGAATATTTATACAGAAGCATGCTCCTCTAACCAGCAGTGGGAGCCAATATTAATGTAAAAAATGAAACAACCATAGTTTTCAGACTATAAGATATATGAGACTGATTTCCTCTTAGAAGAATGACAACCTATGAAGTGAAATTTGAGTTCGTCCTCACCCAACTCGCCTTCACCTTTTTGGAGCATAACATATTGACCGGATAGATCTAAGGGACTCGCCCTCACCTCATTGGACCATAACTATATTGGCCGAATAGATCTAAGGGAGAAATTTACAGTCGGGGAGGCCGATGTGGACCTGATCTTTTCCCAAGAGAAATTGGAAATTGTCTATTAATCAACCTGAAACACTTTCATCAATCATGGTACAAAGATAGGAAAATCTCTAACCTGTGTGATCTAAGCTAAAAAAAAAATCTCAATTAACATGAAATGCCCAATAGCAGTAATGGTGCAACCATCTTCTATAACCATTCTTTTACTGCCACCATTTTCTATTACTAGCAATGAGCGGTGATATAATGATGGGCCACTTATGAAAATCATATTGAGGAAAAATGGGAGTGCCCACATCTTCTCCTTCTACTTAACTGAACATAGCGACTAACTGAGTGACTTCTTGTATTTTACCATTGGTATAGATATTGTATAAATTTTGGATAGTCTAATAAATAGATTTTTTGACTATATTTTTCTAGTAAATTTTAATTAAAATTAGGCATAAATTTTTAAAAACTTGAGTCTAAGCTGTTTAATGAATTATAGTGGCTGAGAGATTTTCCAAAGTAATGAATCTATTTATGCATTCAAAAGTGCATTTTAAACAACGAAAAATCGCATTTTGTTATTTCTTCATATTATAATGAAAAAACCTATTTAATCTATAAATTACACTTTCTTTTATTTTATTTAGTTGTTTAATATGTTAATATTATTATTTGTTTTGGTTAATGTTTAAAATGTTGTTATCAAGATTCTCAAAATCTATATATATATATATATATATTATATATTATATTATAAATGTTTTATTAAATTTTACTCCATTAAAATTTGATTAACTTTACATACCCTTTAAAATATAAATTGATAAAAATAAATTACAGAATTAATTATATATTATAAATATATTATAGATATAGTTTTAATGTATATATTAAAATTAACCACATTAAAATTAAAATTAATCAATATATAATTAAAATAAATTCAAAAAATATAACAATAAATAAATTTAAAGATATAAAATGAAAAGATCATAAATATCAACACTAATTAACATTGAAAAATAATTTCTTTATTATGAACACCATTAATTAATTTTCATTTACAATGACCATTATATCAAGTCAATTTCAATTTATATAATGATATTCTTAACCCCCACTAAAATCGATATTCTTAACCCCCACTAAAATCAATATGATATAATTATAAGTACACATTAAGGCACTCAAGTCCAAATAATCTAAAATGAATTCTATATTATTCATTCTTCTTTTATATAAACACCATAAATTAATTTTTCATTTATAATAGTCTATACATCAATTAATTTCCATTTATGATGATAGGTACACATTAGGACAGTCAAGCCTAAATATGACTAAATAATCTAAAATAAATTCTGTAATAAACATAATAATTAATAAAAATAATAATAATAATTAATAAAATCAAATAAAAAAAAATATTATGTCAAAGAGAAATTACTATATAAATTATTAAAAAAATAATTTTTAATCTTATAACTATAAACAAATATTAATTATTATTTAAAATTATTTAAAATTTATTCTCTTATTTAATTTATTCAACAATTATATGTTATATATATATATTTTTTTTATTAATAATGGTGGTGGAAATTTGGGGGCCTAATGTTCTCCGTTAAGAAAAAATAGAATTTTTCGATTAGCCAACCTAAAACACTTTCATCAATCATAGTACAAAGATAGGAAAATCTCTAATATGTGTGATCTAAGCTAAAAAAAAATTCAAATAACATGAAATCCCAAGAGCAATAATGGTCCAACCATCTTCTATAACCTTTTTTTTGCCACCATCATCTTATATTACTAGCAATGAGTGGTGATTTAAGGATGGGCTAGTATATTGAGGAAAAATGGAAGTGGGTAGTGCCCACATCTTCCCTTTCTATCTAAATGAGTAACTTGTGGTACTATGCCACTATTGGTGGTACCCTCTGCCATATCAAGATTCTAATAACAATTAAATAGATATTGTATTTTTATTTTGGGTAGTTTAATAAATGGCCATTTTCACCATATTAAAATTAGGCATATATTTTTAAAAACTTGAGTTTAAGTTGTTTAATGAATTCAAGTGGCTAAGGTTTTCCAAGGTGATGAATCTATTTATGCATTTTAAAATGCATTTTAAAGAACTAAAAATCACAATCTTTCTTGATGTTGTTTCCTCATATTATGGTGAAAAAATCTATTTAATCTATAAGTTAGACTATTTTTTATTTTATTTAATTGTTTAAAATTGATATTTTTATTTTATTTTAATGATTAAATATTGTTTATCAAAATTCTCAAAATAAATAAATAGTTAAATTTGATTAACTTTAAATCAGTTTGAAAATAAAAATTGATAAAAATAAATTAAACATAACACATATATATATATATATAAAAATCAAAATTAACATATTAAATAAAATTATCAAATAAATTTTAAAAATAAATAAATAAATAAATTTAAAGATATAAATTGAAAAGACCATAAAGATGAACACTAATTAGCATTGAAAAATATTTCTTTTGTATGAACATCATTAATTAATTTTTATTTACAATGATTATTATATCAGTCAATTTCAATTTATATGATGATGATTATTAGCCTCTACTAAGACCAATATGGTATAATGATAAGTACACATTAGGGCACTCAAGTCAAAATAATCTAAAATGAATTCAATATTATTCATTTTTCTTTTGTATAAATGCTATAAATTATTTTTTCATTTATAATAATGGGTACATCAATTAATTTTTATTTATGATGATAGGTGCACATTAACACCCCCAAGTCAAAATAATCCAAATTAAATTCTAAAATAAACCTAATAACTAATAAAATAATAATAATAATAAATATATTAATTAATAAAAATAAATATATGTAACAAATCAGGGAATTTCATAAAGATATTAGAGGCGACTCTGCGAGGGAAATATACCTCCTTTGCCCACATATGTGTCGAGATGGACTTATTGGGAGCACTCCTGGATGAAGTCATTTGGAAGTTTATGACGAGGAATGGATCCAAGCAGTTGACTATGAATGTGTCCCATTCAGATGTCGTAAATGCCATGAACATGGGCATATCTTCAAAGACTGTCCACTCAACAAAAGGGAGGAATTCTTAAAAACAAATAAAGGAAAAGATCCTGAAGGCTTCACCAAAGTGGGAGGCAGAGGAAAATGAGGGGGCAAAAGCCCCAAAAGAAATCTAGCGAAAGAAAGATACCAAGTCATAACAATTTCGAGATCTTAGAAGAAGAAGGAGGAGAAAATGGAATGCACAAGAAAATAGAAGACTATCAAATAGAAAAATAAAAAGAGGACAATATGGAAATCATACAGGAGCACAATGGACAAAAGGAGAACACACCAAGCATCATGGAACCTAGAAGGGACCTTGATATGACCCCAAGCGAAGGAGGCACAGAGGACCAAGACCTACAGGAGATCCTAGAGAGGGAGAACCTCGAACTAGAAAAGTTTCTAGAGTAGGGAATCAACACAGGAATAGACTCTCTACCACAAGAGGAGTTTGATAGAGTACAAAAGCTATTCCTCCAAAGGTCTCACACAATGGCAACAGGAGTCAAAAGGAACCACGATAGCCAGGAGAACTGAGGGTTACATCAAAGGAGAAAATAATAGGACACTCCACCAAGAACCTAGGAAAGAAAAGAGGACGCAAGAGGTAGAAAATAATAGGAAACTCCACCAAGAACCTAGGAAAGAAAAGAGGACGCAAGAGGTAGAATGAACTACTGACAGAGTGTGGAAAACTCATGATCAATTTAGGTAAGATGAAAGATCTCACCAGTTACTCCTTTAGAAACCCATCATTAAAGCTTATAACCTGGAACATTAGAGGACTAGGGAGTAAAAAGAAACAAAGAAATCTCAGCAATAGAATAAAAGAAGAAAAACGAGATATGGTATTTATACAGGAAACAAATTTTTAGTAGACAAAATAAGAGAGCTGCACAACAAATGGCTTATTAAGTATGATTATCTAGAAGTCGAAACAAATAACTCAGTTGGAGGAATTCTTACTCTTTGGAATCCCTAGAAATTTTGAATCTTGGATGTTGAGGCAACAAGAAACCACCTATCAATGGTTATCCAACCATTGGGGGACAAGGATAGCTACTTGATCACAAATGTCTATGGTCCTCAACTTCTGGACGAGAAACTCGGGCTCCTCACCTCTTTGAAAGAGCTGAGAGAGAGACATCCAGCAGTACCCTGGATCCTGGGAGGGGACTTCAATATGATTAGAGCTCTCACAAAGAAAAAAGGAGGAACTATATCACTTGGTAGAGACTCAATAGCCTTCTAGAACTTTATTAACAATATGAGACTAGTGGATATGGGCGCAATAAATGGCATCTTCACATGGAACAACAAGAGAGGAGGAACTTCCTAAGTAGCCTCGAGATTAGACATATTCATAATCTTAGAGGATCTCCTACTCAACGATCGTTTCATGATTGCTTCCATCCTCCCTTTTGGAGGTTCGGACTATTGGCCCATTCAGCTGGAAGCCTCTTTTATTGGAACCCCGAGGAACATACCTTTCAGGTTCGAAAATGTTTGCCTTACACACACTGATTTCATCACTAATATTGGAAAGTGGCGGGTGGAAGAAATACCCACCCAAGGTACAGAAATGTTCCTCCTACATCAGAGACTTAAACACATCAAGAGAAATATCAAAGAATGGAATTACAATAAGTTTAGAAATATATTCAAAGCCAAGGGATAAGTGGAAGGAAAGCTCCAGGAAATTAATCATATTCTAATCACAGGAGGCTTCACAGAGGAAAAGAAAATGCAAGCGGACTCACTTCAACAAGAATGGGACAATAGATGCCAGTAGGAGGAGATCTTCTAGAGACAGAAATCTGGAGTCCAATGGATTGAGGAAGGGGAGAAAAACACTAGATTCTTTCACAAGTCTACCATGGAACACAAGGGTCATAATCGAATCACAAAACTTATAGATCCTCAGGGTACAGAGCAAAATAACCACAAGGAAATGGAAGCAGTTATGTCCAACATTTCCAAAGTATAGCAGAGGAGACCATGGAAGATAAATCTTTATTTACTAAAAGTTTTACCTGGCACATTCCAAAATTGGTAACCAATAAGCAAGCAGGTATGATAATATAGTTGGACGTAGCGAAATCTTATGGCGAGCTAAGCTGGTCTTATATAAGGGAAGTTCTTAAAGCATATGGCTTTGATCACAACTGCATACAATGGGTCATGGCTCTTGTCACCACTGCTAGTTGTTCTATCCTTATTAATGGCTTCCCTTCTAGAACCTTCAAGCCATCAAGAGGCCTCAAACAAGGACATCATCTCTCCCCCTTCCTCTTCATTCTCATGATGGAAGGGTTGGGCAGAGTGAACATTTCATCCAAGGAGGAAGGAAATATCTAGGGACTTAGACTCACTCCGAATGGCGATATTGACCCATCAAAATTTTGTGGACGACACTATGCTGCGGGCACTCCCACTACCAAGGAAGTGAAAGCTTTCAAAAAAAATCCTACATGAGTTTGCAATGGCTACAGATACTAAGGTAAGCCTAACAAAATCTAAAGTTTTCTTTTTCAATATCGATATTTCAATACAAAGAAATCTTTCCAGAATTCTAGGATTTCAAAGAGATCATGTTCCCTCGATATATCTGGGAACACCCCTCACTGACAGAACTAGACCTACAATCAAAATTGTGAGCCATTTGGATTGACCGAAGAGGATGTCAAAACATCGATGTGGTCTATTTAGGTGCCTAGTAAGGTTGGGTTTTTTCGACCACTTGCTATGACTTATGTGAGCCAATTGAAGTGCAATATCCCTACGCTTATCTTAGAGCTCGTCCATTTAAAGGAAGATTTCTCTTTTCGCCTCGTTCCTCTCACAGAGGACCTTGCCAGGGAGTGCTCTGATATGTGAGTAGAGCTCAATTGTGCAGAGATATTAGTTTTTCCTTCTTTCAGTGTGCCTCCTATCTAATACTCAACTAGTGACATAAACCATGATTCTTGTATTGATAAATTTCTCTTTATCTTCAAAACCAGGAACTCTTCAATTGCATGATGAACTTGTTCTTGAATGTCTCTTTGTAGAAGCGTTGGGCCACAGAATGTGTATGGAGATGAGCTTGAGCACAACCCTCCGCACATCTCAATGACCTTCACCAACATTACGCACACTTTCAGGGCATGGTGGAGGAAACGAGGTGGCACAACTTCGCATGCAAAAAATACCAACCGAATGAAAGAAGCTATGTGAAGGTAAAGCACTGAGGGAAAGCGAGGGCTTAAACCAACACCGAACTAATCACATCTGTCAACTCAAGTTGACCAAAACTAGAATAAAGCAACACTGGCCTAACCACGCCCATCAACAAAACCTCTAACCTTAATAAACCATCGAGAATGTACAGGAATATTTATACAGAAGCATGCTCCTCTAACCAGCAGTGGGAGCCAATATTAATGTAAAAAATGAAACAACCATAGTTTTCAGACTATAAGATATATGAGACTGATTTCCTCTTAGAAGAATGACAACCTATGAAGTGAAATTTGAGTTCGTCCTCACCCAACTCGCCTTCACCTTTTTGGAGCATAACATATTGACCGGATAGATCTAAGGGACTCGCCCTCACCTCATTGGACCATAACTATATTGGCCGAATAGATCTAAGGGAGAAATTTACAGTCGGGGAGGCCGATGTGGACCTGATCTTTTCCCAAGAGAAATTGGAAATTGTCTATTAATCAACCTAAAACACTTTCATCAATCATGGTACAAAGATAGGAAAATCTCTAACCTGTGTGATCTAAGCTAAAAAAAATCTCAATTAACATGAAATGCCCAATAGCAGTAATGGTGCAACCATCTTCTATAACCATTCTTTTACTGCCACCATTTTCTATTACTAGCAATGAGCGGTGATATAATGATGGGCCACTTACGAAAATCATATTGAGGAAAAATGGGAGTGCCCACATCTTCTCCTTCTACTTAACTGAACATAGCGACTAACTGAGTGACTTCTTGTATTTTACCATTGGTATAGATATTGTATATTTTTTGGATAGTCTAATAAATAGATTTTTTGACTATATTTTTCTAGTAAATTTTAATTAAAATTAGGCATAGATTTTTAAAAACTTGAGTTTAAGCTGTTTAATGAATTCTAGTGGCTGAGAGATTTTCCAAAGTAATGAATCTATTTATGCATTCAAAAGTGCATTTTAAACAACTAAAAATCGCATTTTGTTATTTCTTCATATTATAATGAAAAAACCTATTTAATCTATAAATTACACTTTCTTTTATTTTATTTAGTTGTTTAATATGTTAATATTATTATTTGTTTTGGTTAATGTTTAAAATGTTGTTATCAAGATTCTCAAAATCTATATATATATATATATAAATGTTTTTATTAAATTTTAACTCCATTAAAATTGATTAACTTTACATACCGGTTAAAAAATATAAAATTGATAAAAATAAATTACAGAAATTAATAATATATATATATAATATTATATAATATATATATATAATATATATATATATATATATAGATTTTAATGTATATAATTAAAATTAACCACATTAAAAATAAAATTAATCAATATATAATTAAAAAATTTAAAATATAACAATAAATAAATTTAAAGATATAAAATGAAAAGATCATAAATATCAACACTAATTAACATTGAAAAATAATTTCTTTATTATGAACACCATTAATTAATTTTCATTTACAATGACCATTATATCAAGTCAATTTCAATTTATATAATGATATTCTTAACCCCCACTAAAATCGATATTCTTAACCCCCACTAAAATCAATATGATATAATTATAAGTACACATTAAGGCACTCTAAATGAGTAACTTGTGGTACTATGCCACTATTGGTGGTACCCTCTGCCATATCAAGATTCTAATAACAATTAAATAGATATTGTATTTTTATTTTGGGTGATTTATGAACAGTCTTCGTATATAAACTCTTCGGTGATTTATGAACAGTCTTCGGTGAGTCTTCGTATATAAACTCTTCGGTGATTTATGAACAGTCTTCGTATATAAACTCTTCGGTGATTTATGAACAATCTTCGGTGATTTATGAACAGTCTTCGTATATATACTCCCGCTCGGTGATATGTCAACTCCCGGCTTCGGTGATTTATGAACTCTTCATATATATAAACCCCCGGCTTCGGTGATTTATGAACAGTCTTCGGTGATTTATGAACAGTCTTCTTATATAAACTCTCGCTCATCTTCGTATATAAACTCTCGCTCGTCTTCGTATATATACTCCCGCTCGGTGATATGTCAACTCCCGGCTTCGGTGATTTATGAACTCTTCGTATATATAAACCCCCGGCTTCGGTGATTTATGAACAGTCTTCGCTGATTTATGAACTCCTCGTATATATAAACCCCCGGCTTCGGTGATTTATGAACAGTCTTCGGTGATATATAAGCACTCGGTGATATATAAACGCTCGGTGACATATATAAACTCTTGCTCTGGCTCCGGTTATAAACAGTCTCAGTTTGGTTCCAAGGGTTTAAGGCGCATATAAACATTTTAACTCGCAGATCTCGCAATCCAAAGCTTGGAGATCTTGGCTCGCACATCAGATTCGGTTATCAGGTGCACACATTCCTTATCTTTTTCCTTTTTTTAATACATATTTGCTCATATAATTTCAAGTATGAATACTTCACCACAGTTACCAAAGATTACCAAGGGCAGGCCTAGCACAGTTACTCTACAAGGCCTCTATGAGTATATAGAGTCTTTAGAGAAACGCAGAGAAGAAAGAGAAGCCAAGTTACAAAAAGATTTAGAAGCCGTACTGGAAAACAAATTGGCATCTCTTGAAAACACTATCCAGAAACAAATAGAAAATAAAATAGAACTACTGGAGAATAAAATGGAGGCAATGGAGACTAGATTGCATGTTATAGAAAAGCAAAACCAAGATACTAACCAACCATCCCAGCAAGGAGACACTGATACCTTAGAGGGTCTTAAAATGAAAGACATGATTAAAGAATTAGAAGAAAAAGTTAATAGCTGCCTCACCCTAAATAGTGTGGTAGATAAGTTAGATATTAAACCAATTAAAGACGAAATGAAAAAATTAATAGAATTAGACCACGAACGTAACAAAAGGACCTTAAACCTTATAATCTTTGGTTTAAACGAGGAAGAAGATGAGGATACTTTAGCCTTAGTCCAGACAGAATTACATAATAGATTACAAATTGAAACAATGTGTCTCACAGAAGCAACAAGGTTGGGGAAATTAACCGAGAATAAAGGAAGATTAATCCGCATAAAGGTGAGCTCTACTGATCATAAACACAACATACTTAGTAAAACCTCAAGTCTAAAAGGAACGGGAATATTCATAAATGAAGATCTCATTCCAGAAGATCAAGCAGAATTAAGAAAGGAGGTTCAAAAGGTAAAAGAAGCTAGAAAGGAAGGAAAATGGGCAATAATCAGAAACAGAAAAGCCTTTATTCGAGACAAAAACCAAAAAGATAGTAATCAATAGCAACTAAACATGCTCAGGATCCTTTCTTGGAACTGTCGGGGCTTCCCATGGAACAAAGGCCCCAAGCTAAATTGGATCTCAAAGGATGTTGATATTATTTTGCTTGTTGAAACTTGGGAACACGAAGAATCTAAGGTGCCTAACATAGATGGCTTTACGCTATGGTCTACATGGAACAAGCGATCCTCCCGTAGAGGCATTGGGGGAATAGCTTGTTACATTAAGAAGAACATCTCCCCCTATGTTAGGCTTTATAAAAACGACCCTTACAACCAATTTAGTTGGATAGAGATCAGAGACATTCATAACAAAAAGTCCTACATAGCAATATGTTATTACCCCCCCATTAATTCTAACTTCTATAAGAAGAAGAATCTAGATAAAACTAGCCCTTACAATAGTTTAGAGAACGATATTTCTAGCCTAAGGAATGATGGTAATATCCTTTTAATAGGTGATTTCAATGCCCGAACTTCAAGCACCCAAGCTATTATTTTAAGCAATCATTCCAACCCTAATCCTCTTTGGTTAGA
>APFE030541801.1:1277-24486 GCA_000404065.3 Pinus taeda | reverse complement strand
TCTTTAATTAATATGTGTTTAATAATGTTGATCAATTATAATGTGTTTATAAATATTCAATAATACTTTTAATTTATAATATTAATTCATTGAATTTGTAAAATATTAAAAATCTCTTAAATTTAATTAATCTTAAATTATTGATATTAAATATTAAATTTTTCAATATTAACATTTAACATTTATAATAAACATTAAATTTTTAATTATCAATATTAACTTTAACTTTTATACTTTTATCAATATTAAATTTTATTGATTTAAATATTAATATTAAACTTTAATTCTGACATTAACTTTTTAATATAATTATGCATCTGATCAACCTATATCAACTATATTTATAAATATGAGTATGGTTATCCTAATTACATAATATAAATAATAGAATTTTAATTCCTCTAAAAAAACTATAACGTTCAACTCGATTAACGAATTAACCTAACACGAGGCCGCCCCTCCCCCCAATGAAAACTCGATTAACGACTTAACCCAGCATAACACGAGCGCCCCCCACACCATGAAAAAGAGAGTTAAAACTTGATTTTATTTCGTAAATGTAATTCAATAAACTCAATTTTATTTCGTAAATGTAATTAAATAAACTCAAAATTCATTTCTTCGTTACAATTTATAAGCGAGGATGTATTTTTAATGGAATGGTTATTTATGATAAGAATGCGAATACCTAATCTCTTATATCTTAGTTTTTATTTTTTTCAAATTTTATATTACAATTTAATTTTACTATTTCTATTTTTCTTTATTTATAGTTTAATTGTTTTTTCTTTTAAATTTAGTTGGACACTTCTCTTTTCTTTTATTTAATAAAATTTCATCATATTATGGAGAGATATTTTTGGTTATTTTGTAAATCAAATTTTGTATTTTAATAAATCAGTAAAAAATATCATTTAAGTGAGTAAAATTTCCAACTTCAATTTTTTTTTAAAATCTCTTGATGTTGTACACAACATTTAAATTATTTATTTAAAGGAATATTATTTTTTAAGATAGAGGAGGCTCAACCAATATAAAATTTTACATTTAATTATATGTCGAATAGATTATAAATAATGGAGTCAAGTTTTTCTAAATATTAAAGCAAAAGACTTAGTGTACATATTTCTAAATGTGAGAATAAGAAAAAACTTCCTAACAAGAGGATCAATGTGATTAATGTTGTTTTAGCCAAGTTATATGGAACTATTTGGGAAAACAAGATCATTGTGTGGCTAGAACCACATAAAAATAGAGATAGACACCGAGTTGAATTTAGTAGTTATCACTCAATTATGGAAAAATGTTTAAAATCATTGTAATATACTTATCAACATGATGGAGGAGTTTTACAATAATAAAATCAAATTCATATGTTGTTTGAATCACTTTAGAAGAACCTTTGACATAGTACCCAAGAAAAACCTTTCAAATACATTAGAAGATCTAAACGCCCGTCTTGATTTGAGAATCATTGTGATAAGGTTGTATGAGAATGTCATTTCCATGTTTGAGGAGCAAAATTAGCACTTGATGGAATAAATTCATTGTAATATAGAAGTTAGGAAAAGTTGTCCCTCATTCCTTATCATTTCGTGGCATATACATTGTAGGTTTTTGTAACTAGGTTATGTTAGCCTCACTCTTAGTGGCATAGTTTCCATCATTCTTCTTGATGGAATTGATTTGAGGGATGAAACATGACAACTTAGGATGCCTTTCTTTTTTATCTCTATAACATATGCCTATATTTATAAATATCTTATTTAGTGAATGCATGGCCATGCATTAGAGTAAGAGAGAGGTGAATCCAATATGACACTAATAACCTCAAATCAAGGTTATCTTCCTACACTTAGACCTCCCAATGATGGGATGTCAATGTGTTTGTTTGCCCATTTTGGAGTTTCCATTGTGATTTATATTATTATAATATTTTTGTGATATCTACGTACCAAGTGATGAAATAAAAGATGATATTAGAAATTCAATGAAAAAGTGCTTACCTACAATATCTAATCAATGTTTGAATTTTCTTGTTAGATAAATATATTGAGAGGGTCTTTCAGCAAAACAATTTTGGAATGTATTTATCAATACTTGTTCAAATTAATGTAATTCTTTAATATTACAAAAATGAAAATTCTATATCAAAGATTCACAGTGTGAATCCGGTATTAACCTATAGTAATATTGATGTCTTTGTTATAGATATCTTATGTTGTATGCAAATATGTATTGTATTGACTATATTGAATGTGATAGATGTGATAAGAATTTAATAAGATAGGATTTACCACTTAGCTATACCAATAAATTTAGATATTAAATGTAGTATATGAACACAGTTGGAGCTTAATAAATACAAAAATGTTTTTGAGGAGGTGATGAGGAAGTAAGAATAAAAATTAGATAAAATATAAGGGTAACATGAAATGAGTATACACATGACAAATATGAATATACCTATCTATTACGCATGAGTTTCTTTGGTTAAAGGAATGAGGATGTTCATTTTGAAGAAGCAACAACCAGTAACAAAAACATGATCATGCTTGGAAAGGTCCATAGATAAGTAATTTATAAAATCCACGTACAATGATAATCACATCATAAATAGGATTGGAAAGTTATTATATATGACTTATCTAGAATTGGTTAGATTTATTTTGATGCATAAATATAATTGATGGGTAAGGGGATTAAGAATTTTGTTAGCATTTTGATGTGCATGGTTCCAACTAGCTGATGTTGGTATTGTGTTCATGTTGGCAGCTAGCTAATTTTGGCATTGATGTCAACCCCATGTAGTTTGGTTGATGTTTGGATGCCTTCATTATAGTATGGTTCTAGCTAATTATGTTGACATTGAGATGGTTATTTTGGCATTAATTTCAACATTATGATGTCAACCTTGTGATGTATTGATGGTCAAATGATGGCACAATGACATTGGTGTGGTTCATGGTTACTCGTGTTCTAGTGGTGTTCATAGTGGTTTTTTCTTATAATGCCTTGTTATACATTGATTGGAGGAATTGTTGACATTACTCTAGGTAGAGGTTGATGCTACAAGCATTGGATATGGTTTTGAAGGTGTCCATGTTGTTGAGTTGCCACACTTGTTTATTTGGCATACTAGGTCTTCATGCTTATGCTCATGGAGATGACTTGTTGCAACAATATGTTTTCCTCATGATGATGATGATGTTGTATATGTGTTACCGGTCTGTACACATGTGTTGTATCTTATGTAGGTGCTTTTGGAGAGTGAAGGAGTTATTGGCATGATTGCTAACTTTTGTTTGTTGGCCTTTTAGGTTGACCTCGAAGTTACACTTTGGAAACTTGTTTGATTCATCTTGTGAGATGCTATCAAGCTTTACATAGGTTTGGATGCTTGTACAAGAGCTGGAGAAGGTGAACAAACAACTTCCAGAGGTTTTGGACTGAGTTTTGATGTTTTTTCCTTAGGTTTTGACCCAATCCCTAGCATGCAAGCTCGTGGGAGTGGTTGGAAGGCTCCAATTAGTAGCAGACAAGCCTGTGGGAGTGGTTGCATCCCAAAGCAGTGAGAGTTGTCAGTGCGGTTGAGCCTTTCCACAGAAATTTCTCTAGATTCCTTGCACAAATCGAATTTAATTTGGCATGGAAACTCCTAAAGGCCTATGGATTAAGTTGTAAAGGCCAGGAACGATTTGTAAAGGTCCTCCAATGATGTGAACACCGTAAGTGCACAAGTAGTGGTGATAGTGTATTGATTGTGTCAAATTTGTGCACTCTTGATCCTGTCCCTAAGGTTATTTTTTCCCTTCATGTTTTATACACATCATTTTGGAGTTGTGTGAGGTTAGATGAGTGAGTGTATGTGTGAGAAGGTTGTAGAGAAGTAGGGGAATGCTTCAGCCCTGTTGTAGTGAATAGGTTCTTTCACGTGTGAGTTCCAATGGAAAAGGAATGAGTATATTTATTTACTAAAGCAATGTGTTGATTCAGATCTTTAGATTTAATATCAGAGATGTAGAGAGGTGTAGTAAAGTTGTTGGTATTGATGGAGAACTTGGAATAGGCCCAAAGTTCATGAATCTCAAATTTGTTGTGTAGATACTGCTGATGCTTTTGGCACATAGCCAATGTGATGTATGTTGTTTATTTTATTATGTAGTAATTATATGTTGGAGTGAGGGTTTGATTTTATGGCAAAGTGTGAGGTTTATTTCGGTTACTGGTGATATTATTCAATTTCTATTGGATAGATTGTAGCCACTATATTTCTGGAGTGGAGAGCATATGATTGTGGTGATTTTATTAGATTTGATGATGGATTCTTATTGTGAAAGTTCATATTACAGAGTTGAATCAAGTTGAGTAGAAATTATTAGGATCTAGTATGAAAATAGATAAAACGATGTCCACATAGAGTAGAGGAGAAGTGACCATGGGTGTGAAGCAGCGATATCGAAGCTTCAACAAAATGAACCATTTCTCAATCAAATGGTATTTAGATAGTCAAATCGGACTTGGGTGAGGATTGTTGATCGTGGTGACTTTTAGTGGATGGTAGTTCATAGGATTGTGTGAGAACATAGTCTTTTGAACTGATTAATAGAATTGAGTCTCCTAGATGATGGGAGTGAACTAGTTGTATATGAGGTTGAGTCTCCTAGTTTTTGGGAGTTGACAATCTATGTAAAAGACACATTTTTCTTAATATAAGATTCAAAATAGTGCAACAATAACAAGGGTTGTTTTTTTCCTAGTGAATGGGTTTTCTACCAGATACCTTGTGGCTCATGTGTTGATTCTTTCTTGTGTTTTTTTTCATGATTATGTTTCTCATACTGTTACTTATTGCTTATGATTCGTGTGTAGATTTGCAAATGTTTAATGAGTTGCTACTAATTAGTGTGTGTGATTCAGTAAAGTAAATAAAAGAGAAAATTTGGTAAGAAGTCACATTATTATATCACACAACCCCTCAGTCATTCACAAAGGTTTCCAACAAGTGGTATAATAAAGGGGATCTTGTTTGTAGCTTGATCGTTGGAGAGTACATATGGGGTTTGTTTGTAGAAATTTGAATTTTTTTTTTAGAATGTTGTCCTCACTATTGTAAATTTCAAGGTATGCCACAAAATGTTTAGTCTCAATTATTGTCTAGTGGATCTAATATTTGGAGATTATTATGTGAAGGTTGTGGAAAGGATCTAATTGCACCTAAATTCTTGCAGCACAATGCACACGCTAGATGCATAATTTACAAGAATCTTCGTGGTGATGATATGAAGAGGCTAATGGGTTTGAAATATGCTAAAGAAATTTGGGTACAAACTAGAGTCCATATTTGGAGATGGTACTAGCAGTAATAAAGAAAATGACAAAAGGAGCAACAAGAAGAAAAACAAAAATAATAATAAGAAGAAGGGCCTTAAAGATCAAGAATAGGAGCCAAAAAATTCTCATCCTCCTATTGTAAATTATTCAACTAATGATGAGAAGAAAAAAAAACTCATGTACCCAAAGGTATAAATATTAATTATTTTATGTTAAGTTATAATTTTGATGATTCATATTTTTATCATGCTAAAGTGCTTAGTAAAGACGAGAATAATATTAAGGTTCTTAGAGATGAGATTTATAGACTAACAGTTGCATCCAAGGATCAAGAAAAATTATTGTAGATATGTGATGATAAGGAGGCCAAGCTGAAGGAAGAGATTGTCAACTTAAAGATTAAATTGGAGGAAACACAAAATGTTGAGGAAGGTATGAGAAAGAAGTACGAGGAAAAGGAAAATGAATTTGAGAGATGAGAAGATGAAGTGATGTCCTTGAGAAATAAGAGGAAGATGGAGAAGATCACTATGTCTTTGGATAATTTTCTTGAGATCCAGAGATCACCAGTATACAAATATAGTGTTGGATTCCAAAAGGGTGAATGCATTATGCATGTAGGTAAAAACACTAAAGTTGAACAAAAATAACCTGTAGCAAACAATGGCAACAACAAAAGAAGCAAAGAAAAAATGAGCAACAAAAAAGAAGAAAACCTCAAGGAGCTCCTACTTTGAAAAAATCTTGTGCTCTAAGAGAAAATAATGGTAGATCTATAAAATTCCAAAGGAATCAAAGTCCTTGTATTCCTTTTGTGCATAAGGTAGAATGTTACAACTATCACAAGTTTGGGCATATTGCAGCTAACTACAAGAGCATAAAACATATATCTAATCAGTGGATGTTGCAACAATATCAGCAGCCAAAGAGATTGGCCAACAGGTATAGTAATTCTTTTTATGGTTATTGTTACTCATGTAAATTGTCTGGCCACAAGGTAATAAATTTTAGGTCTAACCAGTGGAGGAGAAACATATTTCATGCAAGGTTTAGATCTGGCATGAAAAACAAGAGATTTGATCCTCATGCTTTGTATCTTGGTGATGTGGAGTGTTATACATGCCATAATTCGGCCATACAGAAAGAGATTACTTGCTTTCCCATTATTCAAGGAAAAATCATAAAAATTAACAAAAATAAAGTGGAGCTACCAGAAAATCATTAAAGAAAGAAAAGAAGCATCCAAAGACCGTGTGGAGAAATACGGAGTAACAACTCTTCAAGCAGTGAAGAGCAGTCCCTCCTACATTCCATGATTATTTCTAACATATTTATAGAGGATTACAAGAGTTCATGAGAGGTGGATAACCTCACCAAGATCATATGAGAGTTATAGTAGCAATTATGATGATTTCATTCTTGCCTCATGCACATTTAGATCCACAAGACCAACCTATCTATTGCAGGTATATTGAGCTCAGGGGGAGCTACACATAGTATGATATTTACATGTGATATTTGGCATTTTATTCATTGTTTCCACTTAAATATTTTTGTGTATATGTATGTTTTCTGAGTGAAAGTAGTACATTTTTCATCCATAAATATGCTTTTGGTTTCACTAACAAGTTGGCTGAAAAGTTGTACATCCATGGATAGTTTGGAATTTTTGTTACAACCATGTACCGAGGAGATTTGTGACTTGGACCAGCCATGTGTAGGTTGTTATATGTAGTTTATTACAACCATGTAATTTTTATTGCATCATCGTCTTATGTTGGTTGAGAGTCATGTCTTTAGTGAGTTGAGTCATCATGGTGATATGCATGTTTTGGAGAAGTTTATGGGGTCATTTTGCAGCCACCTGTATGGGCTAATGACATTGTAACAACCATATTATGTTATGTATTTGAGTCATTGGTCCATAGGAGATGACCATAGAAGCCATATTATTCATTGAAAATTCATGTCAAGTGCTTATGGAGCCATATACTTGTATTGTACTTATCATTGGGTCATCTAGTCACGAGTCATGAGTCATATTATGGTCATATGAGATGTATGAGGTATTATTTTAGTGCTACAACCATGTATTTATCAATGTATATGTCATATAGTCATGGTCATAAAGAGTCTTAGTCCATATGGTGCCTCTATTTGTCAAAAGGAATAATTGTTTGCAATGGAAGTAATTCATTACAGGTTGGAGTTGTTTCAGAGATGGAATATGTTCATGGGGAGGAATATTTGTTCCTATTTATGTTAGCCGTACATTGTTGGCATTATGATCCGCTTGGAGGTGTCATGACGTACCTCATGCTATGTTATGACTATTTGAGACTTGACCTCGTGTTGTGAGAAAGGAGGTTGTTGTTGGCTATTGGTGTTGATGTTATGTGGTTTCTCAGGAGAGTTTGAGTTGATGCTTGTATTTTTTCCTCATGTTGGCATATTGTTGTTAATACTAGAGTTTGTTGGTTATTATTCTTCTATGGATGATGATTGGTTTAGTTTGTTGCTTGCTGTTGATATGGAGAGTATGGTCATTGGTTGATATGCATCATTTGTCAGCCCTATAGAGATTAGTTTCTCTAATGCGTGTGCTTCAGTTCTTACTATCTTATCATATGGAGTTAACCCTTTATCATTGATATCAAAGGGGGGGTGATAGAGGATGATGGTTTGGAGCTCCTGTGTGGTTTTCATCAATGCCGGATGGGGGTATTTTTGGCATTCTGATGTGCATGGTTCTAGATAGCTAATTTTGGTATTTGGTTCATGTTGGTAGCTAGCTCACGTTTCCATTGATGTCAACCCTATGTATTCTAACTAATATTTTAATGCATTCATTATAGTATGGATGAATTTTGTTATGTTGACATTGAGATGGTAATGTTGGCATTCATGTCAACCTTGTGATGTATTGATGGTTAGAGGATGACAATATGAAATTGGTTTGGTTGATGGTTCCTCATGTGCTAGTTGTGTTCATGGGGGTGTTTCCTTGTGATGCCTTATTATACACTAATTGGAGGCATTGTTGATGCTGCTACAGGCAGAGGTTGTTGCTACAAGTATTGGATATGCTTGCTCGAGTGTCCATGTTGTTGACTTGCCACACTTGTTGTGTTAGCATACTATGTCTTCATGCTTATGCTCATGGAGATGACTTGTTGCAAAAATATGTTGGCCTCCTGATGATGATGATGTTGTTGCGAAGGTGTTACAGGTTTGTACAAATGTGTTCCATCTTGTGCAGGTGCTTGTGGAGAGTGGAGGACTTATTGGTAGCTTAGATAGCCTTTATTTGTTGGCCTTCTTGGTTAATTTGGAAGTGATAGTTGGGAGACATTTTTGATCCATTTGTTGCAGTGTTGCTAGGATTAATAGAGGTTTGGAAGCTTGTAGAAGAGATGGAGAAGGTGATCAAACAACTGGTAGATGTTCTGGACTATGTTTTTATGTTTTTCCTTAGGTTTTTCCCCAATTGATGGCATGAAATCCTATGGGAACTATTGAAAGGCTTCAACCATTGGAAGATAAGCCAGTGGGAGTGGTTGCAACACAAAGAAAGTACAATTGTTTGTGCAATTGAGACTTTTCATGGAAATTTCTCTAGATTCCTCACACAAACCAAATTTATTTTGCAATGGAAATTTCTAGAGGCTTGTAGATTAAGTTGTGAGGGTTTAGAATGGTTTGAAAAGGCCCTCCAATAATGTGAACACCTTTAGTGTAAAAGTATTGGTGATAATGGATTGATTGTGTCAACTCTGTGCACTCTTGATCCTAGCCCTAAGGTGATTTTTTCCCTTCGTGTTTTATATACTTCATTTTGGAATTAGGTGAGGTTGGAGGAGTGAGGTATGAGTTAGAATGTTGCAAAGAAGTAAAGGAATGCTTCAGACCCATTATAGAGCATAGATGCTTCAGTGTATGAGTTCTAATGGAAGAAGAATGAGTAGATATATTTACTTAAATAGCGTATTGATTTAGAATGTTAGATTTCATATCTCAGATACAAAGAGGTGTAGCAGAGTTATCAGTATTGATGGAGAGATTAGACTTCAAATTTTATGAATCTCACATTTGTTTTGTAGGTGTTACTAATGAATTTGGCACATAGCTATTGTGTTTTATGTTGTTGATTGTATTATGCAGTAATTATATTTTAGAGTGAGGGTTTGATGTTATGGCAAAGTGTGAGTTTTATTTTAGCTGCTGGTGATATTATTAAGGTTTTGTTTGATACATTGTGGCCACTATATTGCTAGAATAAAGAGAATATGATTGTGGGTATTTGATTTGATTTGATTATGGAGTGTTATTGTTGGAGTTTGTATTACAGAGTTGAATTGACTTGAGCATAAATTCTTGGGATCCATTATGAAAATAGATGAAACAAGGTTCACATAGAGTAGAGTAGAACTGAATTCATGGGTGTGGAGTAGTGATATATAAGATTCAACAAAAGGAATAGTTTCTAAATCCAATGGTAGTTGTATAGTCCAATTGGAGTTTGGAAAGGATCATTGATTATGCTGGGTTTCAATGAATGGTAGTATGTAGATCCATGTGAGAACATAGTCTTCCAAGATGATTAGTAGAATCGAGTCTCCTAGCTCATTGGAGTCAATTGCTTGTATATGAGGACACGTCTCCTAACCGATGGGAGTCAACAATATATGTAAAATATGTCGGAATTATGACTAATTTGTTGTCCTTTATGATAACCTAGTTGATAAAGATTTCAACATGATGGTTATGCATATGATATAGGTAAGATAAACAAAGGAATACTAGTTCAAAGACAAAGGAATGATGAAGGTAAAGTTTGAGAAAGTATACGGGGGTCCTGTAAATAAAGGATGTGTACATACTTAGGTATGGTGAAGTGAAGTCAGGTACATCTTCCAGACCATGGTATTATGAATACCATGGGTATTTACCATGGTATTGGACCATAGTAATGAGTGTGACAATGGGTATTTAATCTCGTCAAAGAATACCATTAGAATTACTACAGGATTGGCCTATGGTATTGGCTAAGACCTAAAGCTATATAACAAGATGGAGACCAAAGTGTTAAGGGTGCATGTGATGGATTATTATGAATGACTTTATTTGAAATAGGTGTGCATCAGGTCACATGGAGATGGATCTAATCAATTAGATCTGAAATCAATACATATTGGATAATATTTTTATGATTTGATAGAACTGCGATGATGGTATTATGATGTATGTTTGTAAAAGTTTATATGTTGAGAGTTGGGTTTGAAAAATGTTGTGTTGTGCAACGAAGGTATTGCTAAGTTATTATAGATATGTACCTTGGTTTTCCATTGAGAAGTCACGTACATA
Source organism: Pinus taeda (assembly GCA_000404065.3). Lineage (NCBI taxonomy): Eukaryota > Viridiplantae > Streptophyta > Pinopsida > Pinales > Pinaceae > Pinus > Pinus taeda. The sequence continues at coordinate 13,788 of APFE030541801.1, read as the reverse complement.
CGTGGATCTGCATCTAGGTAATCGCATACATTTGACAAAAAGTTCAGAATCAATACATAGGTGTCAGGTATGAAAAGTGCATACATAGGTGGACGTTCTTTATAAGAGTCACACACATCTCCTAGGTCTTTATAGTATGAGTTGCTAATGATTTCTGATCAGTTCTATTATGTTTGTTGTTATTTTTTATGAAGTTTCTCTTATGATAATATGTGTTTTATAGTGTTAAAGTAATTGTGGAATGAAATGTTGACTTGCAATGATACTATTGTATGGTGATATGTACTTGGCTTAGTAATATGTGATGGTTTTAGTGTGTGATTGAGTGATTGATTTAGTGGTACAGTAATGCAGGTTTAGTTATAAGTGCATTGCGATTTGTACATAGTTATTATTTAGGAAAAGTGTGTACATATGAAGGTATGATCTATAACTAGCATATACAATATGGTGTATGGTTGATCTAGGTTTATAATCACAAAAATTGGTTTTTGTGATGGGTAACAATGTTTGGCTTGTTATATTGATAAGTAATAATGCATTGATATGATATGTTCTAGTTTAGTTTGATTTGGTTGCAATATTTGATTGAGACTCGGTAATTGATTTGATGATTCAGTTCATTCAGTGATTAAGTGATATGATACAGTGATTGATTTTAGTATTGTTATTTGGTATTGGGATTAAATGATGGTAGTGGGTCTAATATGAAAATATTGTGAAAATTTGCCTACATGTTTGATGTCGTGTGTCAGGTGCATCTAGTATGAAATATTATGAAACATGGTCCAAAAGGGTGTTGAGGGTCGAAGCCTTCAGTGAGGGATTCTAAGGTTCCTTCTAGTGGTAGCTGGTAAATCTAATCAAGGGGTTGTATATCCCTTTTGGTGGGTGCCGTAAATGAGATCAAGGGGTTGGAGCTCCCTTCCAATTAGTGCTAGAGAACGAGAAAAGGTTGTAGTCTTTTGCAAGTGGGTTCCTACATACTGGTATGTGTATAAGATGACAACAATGGTGGTTTTCTCCCACATTCGGTTTCCACCTAAAATTATCGGTGTCCTCATGTGTTGATGTGTTTATTATGTGTGATGTTTTATTATTCTCTTACTACTCATGATTAATGTTTAATTAATGTGTAATGAAGTAATGATTCATTGGTTTAAGTTAAACAAATTATGAAATAAATGAAAAGTTAGTTAACTGGGTATGCGTGGTTTGTCTTCATCATAGTCACATTCATACAATGGTTTAATTAATGATTATAGCATACATACATAAAAAATTAAAAAATTGGAATTTTTAAGTAAGTTTTAAAATATTGATTCAAACCACCACCCACCCCCCCCCCCCCCCCCAACAAAGTATTTTTCCCAATAGTTGGTCACTTCAGTTGAAGCTTAACTATTTGGAGTGGATCAAGGATGACGGGAAGGAAGAAGAAAACTCAAAGGAAGGAGTCAGAAAAACGTGATAGTGAAAGTGATATATCAAATGCAGTGACACTCATAGATGTTAGAAAATATTCATCTTTGGGAGCACCCTGTTTTGTATTGATCAAGAATGAAGAAGATAGTAACAAATAATTATCAGGAATTGGTTTTTTTAGTTGTGGTCCATTTACTTTTCTATGTAATAATGATGATAGTGAAGATCACAATGAATCAATTGAACTTGCTCTCATGGGTAAAAGTGAAAGTAAGATTTCTAAAGAGAAAACATATTAAAAAATGATGGTTCTAGAAGTAGAAGAACAAGGAATGTTAGAAACCATGGACAACAAAGGTATGTTTATGCTAAGTAATGATTAAGTATCATGAATGGAAAGAATAAAAGAAGTGTAAGTTACTGAACCTAGGATCTGATGTTTGGAATTTAGTATGTAATGGTTTCACTAAAAATCCTCGATCAAGTGAACAATTATGAAAGAATAATGTAGCATTAAATGTGATCTTTTGTAGCATACCTGATTCAACATTGGGAAATATTATGCACTATGAAACAACGAAGAAAGTATGGGATAATCTTTAGGACATCCATGAAGGAAGAAAAATGGAAGATTGTTCATCAAAAGAACCAACATGTAACTTTATTTGTAAATAAAATAATGATGCATCAAAAGATAAGTATGTTATGTGAGATCGAGTTACTGATTCAAAAGAAGATAGGTTAGAGGAAGTTGTTAACCTTAGAAAAAAACTCAATATTTCTTTGAAAGTTGTTATTAGTCTTAAGGATAAGTTGTAGGAATATGAAAAATATTTTAAAGGACTTGAAGCTGAGATTGTTTCTCTAAGAGTAGATCTAGAAATTTCAATCAAGAAAAAAGAAGAGCTACTTTAAGTATTTGAAGAACAAGAAATTGGGTTGAAGAAATATATTATCGAGTTAAAGGAGAAATTGGAAGGAGGAAGAAAGGTTGAAGTAGGAACGAGGAAGGAGAATCAAGTAAGGGAAGAAAAATACTGAAGAATTGAGGTTGAGGTCAACATTCAAAAAGGTAAATTACAAGAAAAATATAAACACTTAAGATTTCACGATAGTACTAATATTTTGGATAACATTCTTAGTAGTCAAATGTCTCCTGCCATTAAATATGGTCATAGTTTTAATGAAACTGTAAAAGGATAATCTATTTCATAGGGTTGTACAAGGATATTAAAGGATAACAATATGAAATCTAAAATTCCTATCAAAGATATAAGAATTCAATCAGATTAACATCCAAGGAAGATGAATTTTTAAAAGAAATCATTTGCTCCCAAGAATAGAGACATTAATCGATTCTCTCCTCTGATCAATAATGTTTAATGTTTTATATATCATAATTATGGACATGTTACAACCAATTGCAGAAGAAGATCATTTCGATATCAAACAAATAGTTTCTTCACATGAAGATCATCACCTCCTAGGTACTCAAGTTTCTTTAAGGGATATTGTTTTTCTTGCAACATATTTGGTCACAAAGCTATTGTTTGCAATAGAAGGAATATGAAAAAGAAATATTATTATTCCTCTACTCCCTTTTCTAGTCATATAAGATGTTATTCTTGTAATCAATTAAGGAATGTAGAAAAAGGATGTAGGCAAAAATCAATGGATCACTAGATAAAACATGGCAAGCAATTAGATAAGAATATTTATGTCAAAATATCTAAGAAAGATGGATTCACTAGCATTTCTCATAATAAGCAGAAAGAAGAATATCAGATAAGACACGGTCTTGTCCTCTACTCATTTGAGGATGAAGATGAATCATACATATATAAGAGATTCTCTCATCACATGACAGGAGATAACAACAAGTTTGAGTATATTAGGAATAATAAAGATGGTAAGGTTATTCTTGGAAATAATTTTCCCGCAAAAGTTCTGAGGTAGAGACAGAATTAATAAGTATAGAAGAGTAGTTGATACTTTATTAGTTCAAGGGATAAAGAAAAATATTCTAAGTGTAGGTCAAATGGTAGATAAATTAATTTAATTGTGTTTACTTCATCCAAATGCAAGGATATAGATGAAGAAGCTAGAAATGTCATAGCAAGAGGATATACAAATCTAGACAAATTATACATGTTTAAAGAAATGAATGCTTGCATAAATGAGCAGGATAGTTCCTCTTCTTCAAACTCAGAGTAAAATAAGAGAGTCTCTACTACATAACATTATTCTTAAAAGAATACTTCTCATATTGATTGTAGAAGTGATGTGAGGTACATGACCTCATGAAGTGCAAGTGATGATTATCATGTCTTCAGGATCAGTGATGTATGATTTCAAGGGGAGTTATACATATGTATATCTTGATGATAATTCCATGCTCAAGGGGAGTTGTGGTTACAAAAATTCATCATTTTACTTTATATACACAGATTACATGAAGGATAGTCACATATGTTTCTATGAGATGAAGAAACAATGGGATAGACTTAGGGAGAGGTTCTGATATGCTTCAATCAGTTATTTTTTGGCTTTTTATTTTTGAAAATGGTTTGTTTACAATTTGTTGATGCTCAAATACTACTTAGAAGTGGTAATGGCTTATAATGGTCTATGATTTGTTGAAATATGAAATTGTTAATTTGTTTCTTTTAATGGCTTTACTGGTTGATGGAGATGGATATGATCAGACCTTACAGTAAATAGTTGGAAAAAGTTCAAGGGGAGAATTTTCTATGCTTCTAATAGTGCATCATCGGCATTATGATTCCTTGAGCATTCCTTGTTGCATATTGATGGTAATGATAAGTACATATAGTTGTTCCTACTGAATTCACATATGTTGTTCTTATTTTGTCATTAGTGATAATGAAGTCTTGGATGTTGGTTAAAGTTGCACATAGTGAATTTAATTCTACATCAATAATATGTCCATGCTATGGTCCTTAGTTACATTGATGATGAGTTTATGATTGACTCACTACTTATATGTTGCTATCATTATGTACTCAATGATGCATAGACTTAATATGATGAAGTTATGGATGATGCATATATGTTGCTTGAGATTCATGTGAAAAGTTTTTATGATGTTGCTTCATGTGATATTCTTGGCTCTCAAATATGTTGTTGATGCATGAAAAGGTATGTTGATGTGTCGCAAAAGATCTATATGTCTTTGATGTATGTGGATTGTGGCTCTTCCTACAAATGGAAAGGGCATGTTGACCTTCATGATATGAGGTTAAGGGGAGGAGTTGATAACATATCTCTATGGAACAATATTATGCTACAATTGATTAGTAATGTTGTATACTTGGTCACATGTTGATGATGATGCTACATTGTCTTATCTGCATATTGATGATGAGGATGTGCATGTTTCCTATTCATGTTGGTGCTATCAAAAGTTTATGTTAGAAGGTTCCTATGATGACTATTATGGTCTTGCTACCTTATGGTTAAGATCCTTATTTTTAGTTATAAATTTTACATATGTCTCTTGATGTAAAGGTCATGTAAAGAGCCATGATGTAATAACTGTAATATTCAGTCATGTTTGGACTATTGGGTTCAAGTCAATTATGTATGTAATCCCATTATTTCGAGCCTTTTATGTAATGTTGAGTCAAATATGCAACCCTGTTGTGTTGGGTGATTGATGTAAGTATGAGTCCTAGGTGATAGGAAATGCCATATTTGGTTGAGTCATAAAGTCATGTAATTATTTGTATATCTTCCAAAAAAATCAGCATATGCTTAGGGGGAACATGGTATCAGTATACAATGTTCATATTCAACAGATGATATTTACAGTGATCATCTCTGCAAAGGAAGAGAAAAGTCTTTATTCAACATTGATCAGCCCTTTGCCCTTGATTTCAAAGGGGGGGAGTAACTTGGTGTTTGAGGAAAAATTCTTGGAAAGAAACTTAGTATGTCTACATATGTGTTTATAGGTATCTACAGGTGGTGATAACCAAACACCAAAGTGGTTTCCATCAAATCCAAAGGGGGAGATTGTTGACATTATTACTAATGTGTTGTCCTTTATGGGAACCTACTTGATATAGATGTCAACATGATGGTTATCTAGACGCTACAAGTAATATAGACAAAGGAATACCAGTTCAGAGATAGAGGAATGATGAATGTAAAGTTTGAGAAAGTATACACGAGTCCTGTAAATAAAGGTGCATATATACATAGGTATGGTGAAGAGAAGTCACATACAATTTTTGGACCATGGTATTATGAATACCAAGGGTATGTACCATGATATTGGCCCATAGTAATGAGCGTGACAATGGATATTTGATCCCGTCAAACAATACCATCGAAATTACTAAGCAATTGGCCTAATGTTTTGGCTAAGACCTAAAGCTATATAAGGACATGGAGACCAAAGTGTTAAGGGTGCATGTGATGAATTATTTATTAAGGTCTTGATATGAAATAGGTGTGCACCAGGGAGCATGGAGATGGATTAGATTTGTTAGATCTGAAATGAATACATATTGGATAATCTATTTATGGTTTGATAGAAATATGATGATGGTATTAAGATGTGTGTATGTAACAGTTTGTATCCCAAGATTTGGGTTGTACAATTGTTGTCTTGTGTAGCGAAGGTATGAATTAGTGATTACATGTATGTATGTTGGTTTTCCATTGAGAAGTTGTGTACATATGTTGATCTACATCTAGGTATTCACGTATACATTCTGTGAAAAGCTTAGAATCTGAACATAGGTGTCAAGTATGAAAAGCACATACATACCTGGAACTAATTTATAAGAGTTGTGTACATCTCCTAGGGATTTGCAGTGTGAGTTGTTAATGATCTTCATTTTTGTTATGTTTTCTATTATATTTCGATGAACTGATTGAAATGTTGACTTGAGATTATATTGTTGTATGGTGATCTGCATTTGGCTCAGTAATCTGTGATGGTTTCAATGTTTGATTGAGTGATTCATTTAGTGGTAGAGTAACACAGATTCAATTATAAGTGTGTTGAGATCTATGTGCAGGTATTCTTGAGGGATAGCACGTGCATATGTGGGCATGACTTAGAACATTAGAATATACAATTTAATGTATGCTTGATCAGGTTTTGCAGTGACAACTATTGGTTTCTATGATGGGTAAGAATGTTTGGCTTGGTATATTGATAAGTAATAGTGAATTGATATGATATGTTCTGGTATAATTTGATCTGGTTCCTATAGTTGACTAAGACATAGTCATTGATTTGGTGATTTATTTGGTTCATTGATTAAGTGATCCGATACAGTGATTCATTTCAATATTGTTATTAGGTATTGGCCTTAAGTGATGGTATTGGGCCAAGTCTAAAAATATGATGAAAAGTGGCCTACAAGTTTGATGTTGTGAGTCAAGTGGATCCAGTATGAAATATGATGGAACGTGGTCCACATAGGTGTTGAGGGTTGGAGCCTTTGGTGAGGGAGTCTAAGCTTCCTTCTAGTGGTAGCTGGTAAATCTAATAGGAGGTTGGATCTTCCTACCAGTTGGTGATGGTAAACGATATCAGGGGGTTCGAGTTCCCATCTACTGGGTTTTGGAGAATGAGAAAAGTTTGTACCCTTTTTCAGGTGGGTGCCTTTGTACTAGTACGAGTCTGTGCTAGTACAATATTGTATGGTTTTTTTCTTTATAATAAAATAAGAAGACAAAGACATCAACAATGATGGTTTTCTCCCACATTAAGTTTCCACCTAAAACTCCTGTTGTCATAATGTGTTGATGTGTTGCTTATGTGTGATGGTTTATTCTGGTCTTACTTCTCATGATTAATTTTTAATTAATGTCTAATGAAGTAATTATGCACTATTTGAAGTTAAACAGATGATGAAATAAATGAAAAGTTAGTTAACTAGGTATATGTTGTTCATCTTCATCATAGTCACTTACATAAGTTGATGTACTTAATGATAGTAGTGATCAAAATATAAATAAGAAATTGAAAGGTTTATGTGAGTTTTAAAATACTGATTCATCCCCCACCCCTCTGAGTATTTTTGCCAACAAAAGATACATTTTCCTTAATAGAATATTCAGAGCAGAATAATAGAAGTAAGGGTGGTTTTTTACTTAGTGAAGGGTTTTGCATGAGATATCTTGTGTCTCATGTGTTGATGTTGTCATGTTCTTTTTTTCATGGTTATGTTTCTCATATGATTTACTTGTTGCTTATGGTTCATGCATATATTTGCAAATTTAATGAGTTGTCGCTAATTAGTTTGTGTTATTTAGTAAAGTAAATAAAAGGAAAATTTTGGTAATAAGACACACTACTGATTCAACCGCCCCAGTAGTGCTCAAAGGTTTCCAACAAGTTCAACCCCTTGTTGCATGGATAGATAGAATAAATGGTGTTGCAAACATTTTATATATTTTCAATGTGCCGGATTATCTAACATAAGAAAAACCATGGCCTCCAGTAGGGAATATAAAGCAAAATGGAGCTCTACACACACATACACACCTAATTAATTGTATACAACAAATTGTCCTCAACTAAATTTTTTATGTAATGTATCTCACAATCATAGTGGTGTTGTTGTTTAGAAATATAACAAGTTATTTCTTCAACATCATTTCAGTTGTTGGTGGGATATACCAAGGAAGATGGGAGCATAACCCTGGATTTTATAGCCTTATTAGCTATAAAAAAATAGCATAAATTTGAAGTAATGGTTACCTCTGTTAAGTAAACTTGACTCAGATAGAGTCAAAGGAGGTTAAACAGTGATGGTTTTGGGGCACATGGTATTGTGCACCCATGGTATTCTTCCCATGCTATTGTATGTAATGGAGCCTATAAAAGGCGAGAAGGACTTCATTGTAATGCAAGGCCTGGAGGTGAGCGGTGAAGGCTCACTTGGCCAGATTGGCAAGGGTTTTGGCCAAGGATAATGAAATTTCATTATGATCGGGTTTTTCCCCAGATTTGGGGTTTTTCTAGATAGACATGTGTGTTCATGTGTTTATGGTTATTGCTAGTTATTTTTATATTTATTTCTCTCAATAATTCTCTGTAATTAATTTGTGTTCTTTGGTAAATTTCTTAACATTTGGTATCAAAGCCAAAGGTTGTGTATTGGCTTCAGAAAAATTCTTTTGTTGCCAAGGGTTATTTAGCCTGGTAGACATAGAAAGGATTGATGCATATCTTGTTCACAAATCTAATCTAAATGTAGGCAAAACAAGGTTCTACAAAGGCAGATAGATGAAGGCGAGGAAGCTGCAATCTATAGCAGCCATGAAAGAGTTGTTGCAGGCGAAGAGATCGGAGGTAGAGGATCAGGAGGAGGAGGAGCAGTTGTTGTTGTGGGATCCTTCGGCAGCAATAGAGAGAGCTCGAAGCAAATCTATCTCGACGAGGTCGTAAGCGAGAATGATCAAGTGGTGTGGAAGAGAATGTTGATACTATGGATATAGATCAACCAAACAAGAAGCATCGCATGTTATCACGCTCCAGATCCAGCTCAAGGCCTCCTGGTGAAGTCACCCCAAGCGAGGGTTTCAAGGATTCATCTCAGAAATTAAAGGCAGTTAAACTTGGCAAGAAGGCAGCAAAGAAACAAAACCAGGATGCCCACAATTGAGAGAAGATGGGTCAGAATAGTAGCAGTAATAAACAAAAAAATAAAATAATAAAAATGAAGTCAAAATTATTGCATGTAAATGGGCATATTACTGTAAGACCTGGCAAGACATGTGTACCCCTGGGTAATCACCGGTAAAGTCTGGGTTCGACCTAGGTGATAGGGGTGACGTCGGGTTAACAATACCCCGGGTAAAAACTTTGAGGGGGGTAAGAGCTACAATGAGCGGGATTGTCTCACTTAGCAGGTTTGGCTGGAGCTAGTCAAGGAACCCCAACTCAAGTTTAAGGGGGGAATTTTTAAGTAAACTTGACTCAGATAGAGTCAAAGGAGGTTAAACAATGACGGTTTTGGGGCACATGGTATTGTGCACCCATGGTATTCTGCCCATGCTATTGTATGTAATGGAGCCTATAAAAGGCGGGAAGGACTTCATTGCAATGCAAGGCTTGGAGGTGAGTGGTGAAGGCTCACTTGGCCGGATTGGCCAAGGTTTTGGCCAAGGATAATGAAATTTCATTATGATCGGGTTTTTCCCCAGATTTGGGGTTTTCCCAGATAAACATGTGAGTTCATGTGTTTATGGTTATTTCTAGTTATTTTTATATTTATTTCTCTCAGTAATTCTCTATAATTAATTTGTGTTCTTGGGTAAATTTCTTAACAACCTCAAAATAAAACACGAAATAAATAGTAATGCTAAACTTTTATGCCAACAATATCATAATAGTTATACATGTTTACAATATAGCATTGAATGCGTTGTTATATCAAAAATACAATGGAGTCACAACATATATCTACAAAAAAATTAAAGAACAATATAGTAACATTATACGAAATGAAAGGAACTAAAATTAGATGTTCAGATATAATGAGTCTCAACTAATAGATTAAAATAACTTGTGATGAAGTAATTCTTTACAAATGATAATGTTTATGATCATGTGAGTGAAATACAAATAACCAGAATCTAAAATATAGCACATGACCCATTGCAACAATCTCAAACTGAACTTCTTGGGCATTGGTATAACTACTATAGAATATTAATGATCAATAATGATAAATAAAATACAACACAAAAAAACTCATCAATGACCAAAATTAATGACATATACTATTCCAACAAGGCTAGATTTTGAAACTCTTTTCATTGCTATTTTTAAAAAGAAAACATGTATCACAAGTCTCATAAGACTTGAGACATCTAATCAACCTTAACAAACTATAAAAACTAAAGAAATATTAACTATATCATACCATAGTCTTGTGTGAAAAATTTAGGACCCACTATCCTTCTCAAAGCTACAATCTATAGTTAGATAGCTTCTCTTGAGGTGTTTACAAAATTGTTGCATCCTTCTATCCTTGTCTAAAGTTGCATGTGGTAACTACTTTCTTCTATTAATAGCTATCTAGTTAGCTTATGAATAAAAGAAGGAAAATAAGGAAATACAAGGGGTGAACTTGGATGGGTGTTGTCATATCCCCTAGTGTAGTTTCTTTTAAAGACATGATTATTTTGTATCTAATTGTAAATATGGATTGATTTTTTTGCCATGGAGCCTTGACTTGTGCAAACTAATTTATGTAAATAGTTTTATGATGAATAAACATTTTATGTCTTTCAACAATATTATTGGAAATGGCACATGAGTGAGGTAGGATACCTTATTGTCAAAGAGTTTTTTAAGTGGTTAAATCAAGACGGTGGACCTTCCCAAATTACCCTTCTCAAATTGTTCCAAAATTTTCAACATAAATATTGCCACATGGGAAATATCAAAATGAGAGAGAAATATTATGTTGTGTGGAAAGATAAACTTAGTTGGAGAACGATGCTAAGTGGGGAAAAAAGATATTAATAAGAACAATGGGAGAGAAAAGTGTGCTCATCAAGGAAAAATCTTAAGGTAAGCTTAACTAGAGATAAATGCTAATTTGGAAGAAAGAAAAACATTTGTCCTATAATGGAAAATTAAAAAGCCTAGGTAAAAAGTGGGAAAACCTTAAAAGCAAGATGCTACTAAAGATATGTTGGGAAGAGAATGGATAAATACCATTGACTGGAAACACTTGGAACAACTTGGTTGTGGAGAACCAAGAGGAAGGAAAGGAGGGTTAGGTTGGGGGGAGTTTCTAGTGTGCAACTCATAGGTTGGGAGGAACACACCTTTCACCACATTATTCCCAAAGGAATTCTTATTGTTTAGATAAGTCGTTACCTCTGCAAACCTAGCTCTATTTCACAATGATGTATTGGTTTGTTTTCAACAAATGATTTTTTATTTTCTAGGTATTGTTATTCTCGAAAAAAAAAAATTTTATTTAATTTTTTGGTCAGTTAAGTAATTGATTGTTTTTATTTTGAATGAATTATTCTATGTTTTGCAAGAATTATTTCCTATCCATATATACTATTCTATTAAATTCTTTACAACTTGTAAGAGAAAAAATGTGCAATTTTTATTGTCCATACAGGTTATTGTAGCTATTACTAAAAACTATGGTATGTTATGGCCTACAGATTTAGCAAACACAAAGTTGAGATAAGTCAATTAACATATAGTGTTAGGAAAATAATTATATATTAATAATGGTATATGCATCCAAGTACACAATTATACCTAGATAGGCATGCCTAAGGTAAAAATCCCTAATATAAGGATATTTTTCCACTCCCTTTATAAGTATTGAATAGATGGTGAATTCCCTTGTGAAGGGCATATTACTAATATTATATAATGAAATAAACAATGTCTTGTGAAAGTAATGAGATTTCTTAAAAAAAATTCTGTTATAAGCATGAATTTCTTGTGGGTTATTGTTGGGCATGAATATATATTATTACTAACACATTCTCTCTTTGAATTAGTTGCATTAAGAATAGAAAGCAACTTCTAGGTTGGAAAAATATTTTACCACAGGCATAATATACATGGTTTCATAATACCTTGTTTAGGGTCATGAATAATAGAGAATGAATAGTATGAAAATATATTAGATACGAACATTTATATATTCGTATTCAAAAGAGAAAGAAATGGATAAGTTGCATGTCTTGTATTGTATTTGATTACAAATATGATGACTAAAACATAGGACATATTATGATAGATAGGTGTTGAAATCGTTGAATGGAATATTGTATGTATAGGATCAACGGAAATTTTAAGGATGGAAGTTTATCTTAAAGTTTAGAAATCTTGGCGAATCTTACTAGTCCATAATATGCAAAATGTAAAATATTTGCCAATATTTTTGTAAAAATATTTATATTTCTAATGATTTTATATTAATCTATATAGAATTTTGGTGAATTTTAGGGTAAAATAATTTTATACTCTAAAATATAGGTGAATTATTTTTAGAAAAAATGGCAATTGCTGAATCTTTTTTTTCTTCAGAAAAACATGGAAAATTAGCCAAGTTGT
>APFE030541792.1:4496-17461 GCA_000404065.3 Pinus taeda | reverse complement strand
TTTGTCCATTCCTGACCATCGCACCCTACAGAGGAGAAAATCAGTATGCATCGCACCTTGTACACTGGGAAGGTGATATGCATTGCACCCTCTGCATTGAGCTTTCAGTATGGTCTATTTTTGACCATTTATGAGCAGTTTTCAATGGAGAACTTCTGGGAGATGATGTAATCAGTTGACCTTGTTCCTTTAGGCAGTGAAGCAACACTTTTAGGGACTTAGGAGCCCTCAGATTATGGACATTTATGATTGGGGTTGAAGTGCCCAAAAATGTCTATAACAGTAACTATTGGAGAGTTTCTCAACAACTGTTATATCAGGAGATATAGAGGACACTAATGGAATGAAAATATTAATGTGAAACCAAAAGCACTTCAAGAATAGATCAAACAACACACTGGGAAACTAATGAGAAGAATTGCACAATATTGGTCCTCAGAGGTGACTGACTTGCAGCTGGTTTTGTGCATTGCGCAGTGTGAGCTGCCAGTGGGGAGGTGTTGTTGTCTGGAACTACGCTATGCACAGTTCGGTCAGGCTTAGGCTAGTTGGGACTACGAATTGCACAACCTAAATGACCAAGGCTCATGAATGGCTCCTGGAATTATGTAGTGTGAAGTTGGAGCCAAGCCTAGACAACCTCTGCATAATTCCTGAAGCCAAGCTAGAGCTTTAAGATCTCAAAATGTGCAGTGCATGCTTGAGAAGAGCTAGATCTAGGACAAGGAAGCCCAGATCTTCCCAATGGAAACATGAAAATGAGAAGATATGAAAGTAGAAGTGATGGTGGGTGCAGATCTGAGTGAATTATGATGCATGCAAACAAAACAAGTGCAGGAATCAATCAAACTGAAGAAAAATGAAGCATATGGAGAGGGTCGCCGCAACGATGGATGTTAGTGCAAAAACTGGGTTGTGTATGTGACACTTGGGAAAAGCAATTAAAAAATTAAAAATCCACTTCCACAAGCTAAAAAAAATAAAAACAACAATGGTCATTCAATAAAACAGGTAAAATAGGGCTCTCACAAACCAAGCAAACAAAAGCGACAAAAAAATTAGCAAAAGACTAGAAAAGAAAGACTTACCTAGAAAAGATGCAACGACCTTGCCCATGGTTCCTAGATCTCCTCGGAAATGCTGGATATCAAAGATAAAATGTTAAAATGATGTTTGGGGGCATCCATTAAATAAATTTGATTGATTTAGGGTTTATGATGCGAAGGGAAAAAATCTAGGAAAAAACAACACTTGGTGGAAGTTTCCAAAAATGACTCAAGTGTAACTCTGAATGCTAATAATAGATCCCTATTTTTTAGAGATGCTTTTCTTTTTTTGTTTTTTTTGCTTTTTTCGGAAAAAGTTAGAATGCATGCACGAAGAGATTGTGCAGTTCCTAGGGGAACTAGACAACTTACTAACTCTTGCATTGGGCAGTTGTTAAGGGAAATATTCTGTGCAAGTTCTAGGCTGAGTGTCTCAGGCTACCTCTCATGCTCTGCGATGTTTCACAGCTGAAGGCAGGCTGTTAGCTGTCTTTGTTTAGTTTTTGAGCTGAAGGCTCACTGCGAGCTTGGAGTGCACAATTTCTGAGAGCTAGGATGGTTGCCCTCAATGATTGCGCGGTTCACTAAGGCAAGCTTCGAATTAGGTCAAAACCAAGTCAAGAGATTGACTTGTGGGTTTGAATGAAAAATAAATTATAAAACACAAGCCATAATCAGAAGATAAATTTCAATCAAAGAATAAGTACCTGGGTCAATGTAATATGAGCTACTGTGATTTTATGAGGCAGGATCCAAAATGAAGCATAGGAAAATTTTTGGAGGGCGGTTGTAGCCACTACAACATTGGCGACACACTGGTAGAACTCCAACTCTCTGTATGAAGCTTATCTCTTGTAAAGTGAGTCTAACTCTTCTAGAAGTATTGTTCAATTCTTTGATTTCCATGACTTCTTCACTAGCTTGAGTTAAAGATGTAGTCCCTACCATTCTCTTTATTGAAAAAACACATACCAAGCCAAGTCAACTTATTTTTTTCGATTGGGGAAGTGGGGTATATTGATGCACAATTAATATAGAATGTCAAAGTTTTAGTTTCATCTTCGGTGTTACTCTGCTTCCAGCAGGCCTGGATTGTAGCCCGATAGAGTCACTTCAAGAACATAAGCATTTCTCTGCTTCCAGCGAGCCTATATAGTACCCCAACGAATTTACTTTCTTCGCTTCTCTGTGTAGGAAGCCTTTCTCTTCTTTCACCTTTTCATTTTTCATTCTTTTATTTTTCAAAGAACTGTGCATAGGAACTTATTTATTTCTTGAGGCATAAGAGGGATCCAGACTTAATGAGAGTAGAAGAAGTTGTCCTTTCAGAGAAGGATGTTGATATATACCTCTGACATACTTATTAAGGTTTCCCCCCTCACCTTAGTCTACTTGACTGGGTTGACAAGGGTTAACCAAATATAGGAAAACCAATTAGAGTAGGTGGTATTAGTTAAAAGTGGAAGCGTTGTGATTTCCCAAGATTTACTCTGAAAGGAACGTATATTCCATCAAGGTATAATCAACTAAAAGAAACAGAAGATCTTCATCAAGAGAGGGAATAGAAAGATAACCAAATGTTGATAGTTGTACAAGTCCTCTTGTATATAACCTTGTTTGTCTCAAGAAGACAAACATGGTTTTATGGGGAAACTGATCCTAAGGGTGCATAAAAAAAATAAACAGGCAAAGGAAATAAGGACAATAGAGTAAGAAAAAAAAATATAAAGAAACCACTACTCCCACTCCTAAACTGAGCAAAGCATGGGCCAACTCAAGTGAAGTGATATTTCCAATGTAGCCACTGACGCATTGGTTGACCCATGTAAGTGATGACATGAATCACAAGAAAGATATTCAAGAAAACTACTAAATAAGGAAGGTAAAGAAATGCAAACCAAAAAATTTTGAGTTTGACTGCATCTACAGGAAAAGAAAATATTGAAATCACATGAAAGACACCCTGCAAACGTATCATGATGTGGTGTCATACTGCATGTGGACGACAAGGATGTACACTATTTCGAACATGAAAAATGAGAAAACATGAATAAAGAAGAAAATTTTTGTTTCACCATAGTGCTTGTTACATATGACTCCTCCAATGCATGAGTCATAGGATCGTGTGATTCTGGTGGAGGATGCAAAAACTCTAAACTAGATTGATTTTCAATGTGAACAAGAGAGTGATGAGGAGCATGGGGTAATTCAACAGATTTCTGATCAGAAGTGGAACTGACCTCAAGGCTACAAGAACCTGAAATAACCATTAGATCAGACTGAAGTGCTGTGACATCTTAAGGGGTTTTCACTTCATCATAAGGTAGATCATCAAAGGCTGATGGATTCGAAAGATCAATAGTAGGTGAATCAAAATTGAGATCAAATGAATGAGTGAAAATATCACAACAACCACGAAATTTTTTTTTCGAGATTGACATTGATATCCTCATGATCTGACGAATCATACAGCGGGGTTGATGAGAAACAAAATTTTTCATCCTCTGAATTTCCAGAAATGAAAGATGAGAGGTCAAGTGGATTCAAGAATAAAGATTTGTCATCTTCGCAATCAAATGACAAACTAAAATCCTATGTGTTTTGTGAATGATTGGAAGTGGAAACATCTAGGGATAAATTTCACAAGAAAAATTAAACATGGTATAATCACATAAGATGTTAGGAAAGAGCGGACGAGGAGTGAACAAAAGGAGGTCATCCTTCACCATAAATTATTCTTCATATTCCCCGGTTGCCCAACACCAACTCCATCCATAACTTGATCCTTGTGAACATCACATATGGAGTCTGGAACGAATGAAAACATCACACCAAAATCTGGAGGAACAAAGGAACCAATGAACATAGGTCTAGTAGATGAGACCATGTTATTATAGACATATTTGGGCACTTCAACCCCAATCATATATGTTGATAAACCAAGCATTATTTAACCCCAAAATGTGTTGTTTCATACCCTAAAAGATCATGGTCAAATGATAACATCATTTCCCAGAAGTTCCACCTGAAAAACCACTAAGAACTGGCCAAAACTGGACCATACTGACTGCTCCTTGGTCAAGGTGCGATGCATACTGGCTCCTACACTAGCCAGGTACGATGCATACCGAAGAAGCCTTCTATGGGGTGTGATGAGTGAGAATGGACAAATGTCTGAGACAGTTTGCTAAATGGATGCTCATGGAATCTTTTAGAAACTTCTCCTATGACACTTGCCTCTCTGAATTCGCCCAGGGATGAGTAAGAGATCCGAGAAATATCCAAGTGGAACCAAGAACTACAAGTGGAATGACACTAATCAAAAACCCAGAGATGACTCACACCTCTGCAAACATCTATAAATGGATCCCTCATTTGAGAGATTTGGAGCCTGGAATTTTGTAATTTGTAAGGAAGTGCTGATAGTTTGTCTTTGAGAAGGAGGATTGTATTATTGGGTGATCTTTCTTTTCATGAGGTGAAGAGGGCTTTAATGCTGAGAGGATGATGCTAGATTAGACAACTGGGTTGTAATTCTCCCTTCTATTTTAATAAATTTCTTTGAGTTTTCCTCCATACAATCGTGTATTTGTGAATCTTGTTATTTGTGAATGCAATTGTATATTCAATGTATTTCTGATTCTGCATTGTTTATGATATAATAGATCGGGATGCTTTTATGGTGTTCTGTTACTTTGTTTCTACAGGTATTCTCTAAGTGGGACAAGTAGGAGAGGAATTGCAAGCTCTATCAAGGTAGAGAGAAATCAAGCAAGGAGTCAAGCGGAAGATCCAGGTTGGTCCCTTTTCTTCTCTCTTATCTATCATACATAAAGGAAATCACAAAGTGATTTGATTGTTTGTTTCTAAGGTAGCGACCAATCTTAGTGGGACTAGCAGATCGAAAAGACACTAGTTTTCCCGAAAACACACGTGACAACTATTTGGAGTGCAGTCCAAATCTCTGCAGAAATCCAAAGCAAGTGGTGTGGGAGGAGGTGACAGTTCAACAAGTGGATCCACAACTTCTCCCACCTCATCCTCCAGAGATAGAGCTATTTGATGAGAAGAGGACGGAAGGTCACTTGTGAAAACAACCTTTCCCATTTCAAATTTACAATATCTAACACCGAGGTATGCTGGGAAATGCTCGAAAGATTCTAACTCATGTGGATTTTTCGAAATGTGAATAAGATACTGAAATATTTCAATCAAAAATTTCCAATCAACTTCATCTTCTGTAGATTCAAAACAAATATGACAGAAGTGTTCATAAAATGTGCAACAAATTTTTCAGGTGCTTTCCACAAATTTAGAATTTTAGAATTTAGAATTGAGAGATTTACGATCATAAAAGAAGAAAGCATGACCTAAATCTCTGATCATGTGATTGAAATAGTGAATAGATGCTGCAGGAAATGAAAGACAACATTGCTTAACGCGCCCTTAATACGTGTAAGTGAAAAACCCACAAGAAATGTTGTCTGAGGGGACTTCATTCTTGTCACAGAAACCCAAAAAGGAAACTTTGTGAATTAACAAGGTTTTCTGCTTTCACCATCATATTTAAGTTGTGACAATTCATCGATAACATCCTCCGACACTTCAAAATCATGAGCGTGAGATAAACATGTCGGGCTTGAGATTGTGATGTAAGTCATGAATTATGTGAAATAATTCAAAACAAAATTTGGGGGCTCATCTTGTCATCTGGCCCCCCTTCTAGCACTGGAAATGTTGACGGTGCTGGACTTGCCAAAATTCAAGGGGATCTCCCTGATAAGAAGTCCCAACTTTGGAAAAAATCTACACAATCAACCAAAGATAATAAAAAATCACTAAATGATCCAGGTGGATCTTGGTGGCCACCTTCCAAGTCCACTGGACCCCCACCATTGTTTCTCTCAACACTTTTAGTTTCCTTAATTGTAGCACAACTTACTATTTTTAGCAATTTTTCGGGTCCTGAACTTCTGGAGCTGTTTTGAGGCCCTAAACAACGTTTTTTGAGAAAAATGGAGACAACATGGGTCCATGGATTGATGTTTCCCTTCCCAAAGTGGTAGTGCTCGATAGATCTTTCTAACGAGCTATTGTACGCATCAAACGGAGATCGTATGCCAAAGTTACGACCCCGGGAAGTTGATGTACCAATTTACCCAAACGGGGCCCACAATTTGGCGTTTCATCTTCTAGGGTTAGGTTTTGGAATTTTAAGGGTTTTCCATTGTTTCTCAACAATAAATAGGCCTGTTTGGTCAATTTAGTGATACCTAAATTGCAACTTTTAAATTTCAACCCGGGGCTCATAAGCTGATGAAGTGAGGTGTACTGTATGTACTTAGGAAACTATTTCTTGAGATTTTGTCGTTTTTAACTTTTTAGGGTTGTTTTTAAGTATATCTCTCCTAATGTGGTGTGATGAAATAAAGTGAGTGAAGTGTGTGAGATGGTGATGTGCTTCTTAAAACTCAAAATCAAGTGAGTGAAGTGTGTGAGATTGTGATGTGTTTTTTACAACTTAAAAGTACTCTACAAGAAAGCTTGAAATGAAATCAATGCTTAAAGGAAAGTAAAGGCATCAAATAAAAGACTAATGACATTGGCCCAATTCCTCTGTTGCTGCAAGGAAATGCAAATGAAATCTATGTCAAATAACAACTACGTAATGTGAAACTAAAGTAAATCTATCTAAAAGAAAGACTAGTCACAAATACTTTAATTTCTTCTTAACTTCTTGCCTTTTAACTGAATGTATCATGTGATAAACAATTAAAAACAAGTCAAGCAATTGTGAGTTTCTGAACAATTAAACCAAGCCGCATTAAGTGATGTTTTGGTCCTCAATAAAGATATTAAGTTATAAGGAAGAGACCATTAATAGATAAACAACTTGATATCTACAACCAAAAAGCAAATATGCAAATTGACTAAATGATAATGATGAAATAAAGGCTGCAAAAAAAAGAAGGTCAGTAACATAGACAAGATGATCACACATGTCACTAGTTGTGCAAAAGAAAAGCATAAAACTGTCCCGGGCACGCCTAAGAAACCTGCATAACACACTGATCAGTCATGAAAAAGAGCAGAAATGTAAACAAGCAGAAATTGAAATGTATGTACAGCTATCTAAAACACAACAGTTAAAGGCATTATATACATGAAATAAGAAAACGAAATGCGAGAAACTAAAAACACTGTACAAGCCTTTAGTAAACAGGGGCCCTCTACCTACTCCAGCCGTTTTAAAGATCAATCACATGCGTAAATGGAATAACAGTCTTCTCATGTATTGCGCATAAAATAGGAAAATATAGTGGAAGTTCAAAGGTATAAGAACAACAGCTAACAACTAAATTGTCTAGCGTTCAAAGACGCTTTATTTATAATTGCAGAAGGTGAACTAACTTAACGAAATCTAGGTAATTCGAACAGCTGAATTGAAACACGTAGTCC
Source organism: Pinus taeda (assembly GCA_000404065.3). Taxonomy (NCBI): domain Eukaryota; kingdom Viridiplantae; phylum Streptophyta; class Pinopsida; order Pinales; family Pinaceae; genus Pinus; species Pinus taeda. The sequence goes on along the minus strand of APFE030541792.1, from coordinate 9,956 downwards.
TGCTACATCCTCGGATCTAGGCAACGGTCATCGTGGGCATTCAATCCGCTGTTGGATTATGTCTCCCACTACTTTCATAACTGAGGACGATGCCACCTATTCCTCAGGCGCTCTAAAACAGAACACGCAGAGCCGTGCCACCACCAATGACCTCTGTTTGACCGAAGTTGCCTCCTCATTGACCACGGGCTTGGATGACTGGTTTGGATGATCTGGAGGGACACACACCATGTCCTTGGTTCCACGAAATTGCCCATGCGGCTCTTCTTCCCGGAGGACACCTAGAACATAGTGTTTAATAAAACAACTGCGGAATCCGGGGTTGGTTGCAGAAACCTGGATCAGCTGCGGAAAACCCTGTGTAAACCCTGTATGAGCTACGGAACGCAGCACCTTGGACCAAAATTCTAAACCAAACACAGTCATTAACATAATTAGAAAACCATGTAAAAAGTCCTAAAATACAACGATTTAAGCAAATTGATGGAGGGAATGAGTGGCAAAATAGGGAAATGAATAGGAAAAAGAGGCTGGGAGGATGTGTAAAGAAGTGTAGGTTTGAGGCTCAACAAGGCCTTCGAGCCTCATTGTAACACAGTTTAGAGGCATGTAGCCACCACATCTCTTCTCAGAGATAAGTTACCATCGCCCTAGCTGGTTTATTTCCATTATTGTTTGTAATCATATTTCAGTATTTTATATTAATGAAATGAAGTATTATTTCCGTTGCATATATGTGTTTATGGTTATCTCTATAATTTGTTGCGTTCCTGTTTAAGTCCGGATCAGTGGTATCAGAGCCAATCTGCTTTTTTTCTCTGTTTTTATTTGCATGTCCCCAACGAGGTCGGGATATAAGGAGTTAGGGCTTGAACTGGTCGAACCTTTGCAAGACCAGCCTCGCAAATCCCGACAGCCTCCCATGGTAGATGAGAAGAAAGACAAGGGGGCAGGAGATCCTATCAAAATCTTGCTGGAAGAAGCCCTCGAGTGACAACGGAACGTGATGATGGACAACGTTGCCCAGATCCTTCAGCGGCTACCTAGAAGTGATGCATCGGCTTCCAACAGCTACTCTGGAAATGCCACGCCCTTTAAGGTACAAGTTAATTTTGAAATCCCCATATTCGAGGGTCAGATAGACGCAGATGCATTAGATAATTGGTTAAATCTACTAGAGGGTTATTGTTCTGTTCATGAATTTTTGAGTCCGGAAAAGATTGTTTTCGCTCTTCTCAAAGTAGCCCCCCACGTCAAGGACTGTGGGAAACCTACTGCGAGCAGAAGGATGAAAGTACCAGCTCACTATTTTCAGCTGCACCCACCTGGAATTCATTCTGGGATGCCATCAAGGAGCAGTATTACCTTGTCAGAATCTATGAGGATGAATACATAAAGTGGACCATGCTGCAGCAGGGAAGGGACCAAGACATGCCGAAGTTCACCAATCTTTTCCATACCCTTCGCACAAAGTTGGGTATCAAGGATACGGAGCAACATTTGATACTCAAATACCACAGCTACTTGCATAAGTACATCCAGGAAGAAATCGAATTCCTAAACATCTTCTCGCTCGACATAACATACCGATATGCCATCAAGGTCGAGCAAAAGTTTAAACAAAAGAAGCGAGACTTTGGATCTGCGAATCCAAAGCAAGGGAAAGGTGCCCCTAAACCACAGAACAAAGGACAAATCCAAGGTGGGGTAGCCCAAGAAAACCCACCAAAGCTGCAAGCAAAGAAAAACACCGTGAAGCTGAAAAAGGACATGGGAAAATGGTGTAAGTTCCATAAGAGCCTCCACTCACAACACAAGTGAGTGTCGAGCCAAGCAGTCACTAGTGGTCGAGCTAAAGGTTTCAGAATTAGATGCATGTTTCGACTCTGAGTCAGAATGTGACAAGGGGAATGACAAAGGGAATAAGATCATTGATGGGGATCTCAACGCCACTATTGCTACCACTAAGATCCAGAAAAATGAACCCGAAGATCCAGAGGAGGAGGAGCGTCTCTTCCACTCCCAGATGTGGGTAAAGGGCTCCCCGCTATAGTTCATTGTCGATAGTGGGAGCCAAAAGAACCTCATTTCGGTAGAGATCGTGAAGCGGTTGGGCTTACTGACCACAACACATCCATAATCGTACACCATCGGGTGGCTTCACCAAGGACGAGATCTTCGCGTGAGCTAGCAGTGTCGCCTTCCATACAACATCAAACCCTTCACGGATGAGGTATTGTTTGACATTTCTCCCCTTGAATTTTGTGATGTATTATTAGGACAACCATACTTGTGGAAGCGACATGTTGTGTATGAATCAAGGCCCCATGTTGCTATTATTACATTGGGAAACAAGTTGTATAGGATACCAGAGGTAGCATCGCATACTGCCATCTCTTTGGTTACTGCAAAACAATGCAGTAAGCTCATTTCCAAAACTGGGAAATTTGTTTTCCTGATGATACGCCCTCAAGGAAAGAAGAAGAAGGTGGCCACGACCTCTAGACAGGGCCCCTCTGCACGACAACTACAGATGGACAAGGTCGTGGAGGAGTACGAGGACATCTTCACCTCCCTCGCAGGGGTTCCTCTACATTGCCAGGTCAAGCACTCCATCGATCTGACCCCAGGTGCGCCGCTACCCAATGGACCAATTTATCGGCGCTCCGTTCTGGAGAATGATGAAATGAAGAGGCAGATTCAGGAGCTACTGTAGAAAGGTCACATCCGTCTGAGTTCATCGCCTTGTGGGAGCCCGATCATGTTGGTACAAAAGAAGGATGGGACTTGGAGACTCTATATTGACTATCGAGTGCTGAACAAGATCACTGTTCGTAATAGGTACCCGATCCCACGGATTGATGACCTCCTGGACCAACTAAAGGGGGCGAAATATTTCAGTAAGATCGATCTGAAGTCAGGATATCACCAGGTACCAATCGAACCCTCTGATGTGTGGAAGACTACCTTCAAAGCTAAGGAGGGCATTTCCGAATGGTTGGTTATGCCTTTCAGATTGATGAATGCTCCTGCAACTTTCATGAGGCTAATGGATGACATCTTGTGGCCATTCACCAACTCATTTGTAGTGGTATACTTTGATGACATTCTGATCTTCAGCCAGAGTTGGGAAGAGCACCTCCACCACATCCGATAGGTTCTCCAAACGCTGAGGCAACACAAGCTATGTGCCAATTTGGAGAAATGCACCTTTGGCATGACCCAGGTTCAATATCTGGGATACATTATTGATGAATAGGGGGTGCATGTGGATCTAGCCAAGATCCAAGTCATTTGGGATTGGCCATCTCCAACCACTCTGATAGAGCTCTGTAGCTTTCTAGGTCTTTCCAACTTCTACCGTAGGTTTGTGTTGGGGTTTTCTCATATCACTTGGCCCTTGAGTCAAGTCACCAAGGGAGGAGAAAAAGAAAAATTCTTTTGGTCTGAATCTCAATAGAAGGCATTCATAGAGTTGAAAGATCACCTATGCACGAAACCAGTGCTTGCGTTACCAGATTTACAACAACCATTTTAGGTCGAGACAAATGCCTCTGACTATGCTATTGGGGCAGTCGTTACTCAACACGGGCCTCTAGTGGCATATCACAGTGAAACACTTTCAGACACAGTCTGAAAGTATCCCACTTATGATAAAGAGATGTATTCCATTGTGCAGGCCTGTCGATAATGGAAGCATTACATTTTGGGGAAGGAAACGGTCGTCCACACAGACCACCGACCCCTGTAGTTCATACAGACCCAAGGGAAATTGCAGAATGATCGCCATCAGAAGTGGTCAACATACCTGCAACAGTTCCATTTGAATATCAAGTATAAGAGTGCAGGACCAATAATGTTGCAGATTGCCTCAGTCGACCACCGATCATGGCGTTAACCACCGTGTTCAACTCTTGTGGGCACGAGACTTCTGAGTGGCCACTTCTCTACAAAAGTGACCCAAAATTCAGCCACACATACCAGACACTCTTGGAGGGTCGGCATGTTCCAGATTTTCACCTCCAAGATGCCCTATTATGCCACCTGGGTCACCTTTGTGTTCCTTCAAGTGAGCGTGCCAAGATGATTTGGGAAGCACACTATAGTTGGGCTGCTGGGAATTTCTGGGTCGAGAAAACGGTGGTAGTACTGCAAAATTATTTCTATTGGCCGAATCTTTGACATGATGTTGGGAAGTACATCAGATCATGTACTGCCTGTGCCATTGCCAAACTGACAATCAAGAAGCAAGGCCTCTATTCCCCGCTACCTACCCTAGTTGACCTTGGGAATCCATCTCCATGGATTACATGTTAGGCCTTCCTTCCACTAAGCATGAAAATGACTGTGATTTTGTGGTCATCGATAGGTTCTCGAAGATGGCCATTATGGCGGTCTGTAAGAAGAATATCACAGAAAAAGCCATTGCTAAACTCTTCTTTGAACGAGTGTGGGTGCACTTTGGGATCCCACAATCTATCATCTCAGATCGGGATAGTGGGTTCCTCAGTACGTTTTGGTCCAGTCTCTGGTCAATGCTAGACACCAAACTCACTTAGCCCATAGCCTTCCATCCTCAAATTGATGGCCAGATAGAGGTTGTCAATAGGATGATTGTGCACATTCTGCGCATGTACAACTCAAAGCATCCACACACATGGGATGAGAGTCTCCACTATGTTCAGCACAACTACAACCGAGTTCTTCACAGCTCGACTGGCCACAACCCTTTTCAGGTGGGCTTGGGATTCCAGCCACTATGCCCCATTGATGTGGCCATGCCACTTGCAGCTACTCACATAGATTCGACTCATGTCCAGTCCGAAAAAAACAAGGCAACCAGCTTCATTGAGCACATCCAACATATTCGCCAGTAGGTCCATGACATTCTGGAGAATTCAAATGCCAAGTACAAGCAACGACATGATCAACATTGGGTGCTACACAAGTTTCAGGTGGGCGACAAAGTCTGGTTGCATTTGCAAAAGGAACGCCTTATTGGAGCCTATCAGAAACTAAGGCCACTCCGATATGGTCCTTACACCATTACTAAGCCTATGGGAGACAATGCATTTGAGCTCAACATTCCCCCATTCCTTGGCCTACACCCAGTGTTCAATGTGGACCGCCTTCGGCCATACTTTCCACCACTGCTAGACACATCCGACATTGCAGAACAACTCACACCCACAGAATTAAATCCAGATTGCATGGAACAAGCTGCAACTGATTGCGTCATGGACACATAGATCAAGAACACTCACCAATAGAATATCCAATTGTATTGAGTTGTCAAAGCAGGCCAACTCCTTCACCAGGGCAAGTGACTCACCAGGGACCAAGTTCAGCAAAAGTTTCCTCATCTCATGGAGGAACTCAACACAATGGGGACCATTGTTTCCTAAGGGGGGAGGAATGATCTAGGTGGTTCTTGGTGGCCACCTGCCAAGTCCGCCTGGA
>APFE030541791.1:0-33801 GCA_000404065.3 Pinus taeda | reverse complement strand
ATTCCGACCTTTGGATATGGTCTCGTCCCCTGGTACATTTTCCCCTGATAAGGAATTGGAGGTTATTTTGTCCTAATCAGAGAATCTACCTCTCCTTTCTATTAAAAGATCCTTTTTCCATAATCCTCTAGATTCTAGAGGTTATTCATATAAAAATGTCACACATAGGAAGAAGAAACCCCCTAAATATAAAAAGGTTTCAACTTGTAACAAGATAGAATTGGGTTATGCCAATGAGGCTAGATCTCCCAATAATCGATTTGATATTGATTCTAATTTTATTGTTGGGAATGCCTTTATTTCTTATTTTGATGGAGTTTTAGTCCTTAGAGGGGATGTTTCCATGCTTATGGTACCTCCATGATTACTATTTCCATTAACATCTTGGTTTTGGGAGTGACCCCAAAATTAAACTCTCTCATAGGTATTGTTTAGGTTCATAAAGTCTCTCTAATCCTTTTCCAAGAAATGATGGTTTACAGAGATAAGGCATGGGAGTAAATGTTGTCTGTGTGCCTTGCATGGCATGTAGTTGCAACTAATGTTATTGGATTATCTGGTCGTCTTGGGATTATGCAGGATCCGTAACTTATTGAGACGCAAACATTTCTATCATGTGCAGGTATTATCATGATCGAACACATGATGTGAAATTCTCAAAAGGTCTGAATTGTCAATCATAAGCTCCTTATGTGGTGTGTAGACTATTTTGGGACTAGGTTGTGCAATCTAGAATCCTTTAATCAATTAGTTCCATGATCATCGCAGGGGATCTTAATTTTTCAATGGGGAGGGAAGATATTTGGGGACAAAATTCGAGAATTGATTGTATGGTTTCTTATTTCATAGGTTTGATGGAGGATTTACCCCTATTGGATGTCACGCCATATCCTCTTTTCCCCACTTGGAGGAATGGGAGAAGTAGTGAGGAGGGTATCTCAAAAAGAATGGATAGGTTTGTGGTTAATCAGACTATGGTTAATCATTTGACAGATATAAGATCTTATATTATTCCAAAATTTAAATATGATCACTTTCCCATTGTGTTGACATGGGATGAAGAGGAACAAAAGAGATCATACCCCTTCAAATTCAACCTAAAATGGCTTAAAATGGGTGAATTTGGTGATCTGGTCTGAAATGTTTGGTTTCAGTTATTGCTACCTCCTCCATGGAATCACATGACATCCATATATTGAAAGCTTAGAGAACTGAAAATGGCCACTCAAGAATTGATTAAGGGGATGAAGGAGGGCGAAACTAAAGCTCTTAGGAAGATTGAAATTTGCCTATGTTATTTCAATGATCCTCAAGACCCATTATTCTTTTCATAGGAATACCGCCACAAGATCATTGATCTAGAGGGTAAGAGAAGGGACATCCTTCATTCATGGAATGAAGACATCCACATTAAGAGTAGGGTGACTTGGATAAAAGTTGGAGACAAAAATACAATATTTTTTCCACGCACATTTCAATTTCAGGAAACATAACAATTCAATAAATAGGATATGAGATGATACCAGAAACATATTCAATTCACATAGATCTAATGAATAGGTGGGGGTCACACATTTCAAAGGCCAATTCTCGACACAAGAGACATCTTTCTGGTTGAAAATGAATTTCATCGAAGAAGTTCCAAACATGTTCACATCAGAGGATAATGAAATATTAGGATAACCAACCACAAGGGAGGAATTGATGAATATATTGAATGAATGTGCAAAGGAGAAAAGGCTAGGCCCGGTTGGGTGGGGGGTTGAAATTTTTATTAACTTCATTGATTTGATGATCCTGGATTTGTTGCTGGTAGATGAAGAATCTAGGATTCATGGGTTCATATCGGGGGCCTTAAGTGTTTCTTTCATAACAATAATCCCCAAAAGGGTGGAACCAAGAACCTTTGCACATTATCACCCCATATCTCTCTGCAACTTGGTGTACAAAATGATATCAAAATTGATTGCGAGTAGGTTGAAGTCGGTATTGTCGAAGCATATTACAAAGGAATAGTTTGGCTTCTTATAAGGTAGACAAATACAAGATGAAATTGGTATTTCCCTAGAGATGATGCACTCTATTAAATCACGGAAACAAAGAGGTTGCCTTCTAAAGGTAGACTTGAGAAACGTATATGATTGCATTGATTAGGAATTCCTCTTCTTGGTCCTGTTAAAATTTGGTATGTCTCTATCTAACATTAAATGGCTTTTGGCATGTTGAGAAAATACAAACTTTGTTGTCATTATTAATGTCTTACTTTCATAGTTTTTCAATTCATATAGAGGAATTAAATAGGGTTGTTCCATGACTCCATTTCTCTTTTGCGTAGTTATTTATTGTTTTAGTAGAAAAATGTGGGTGTCAAAGGATAATGGAAATATTAAAGGGGTCAGAGTAACTAGAAATATTTCCATCTCTCATTTAATGTTCGTAGATGATCTATTACTCTATGGGGAATCCATGGTGGGGTAGTGGAGAACCATTAGAGACCTCATTAAATCATTTGGAGTTGCATCTGGTTTGTGTTTCAATGAAGGTAAGTCGATATGTTTACATGATGGCAATGAGGAGAATGTAACAAAGGACATAGGTGATTTGTTTGGGGTATAATCGTCAATATTGGATGATGGTTTCACCTAGCTTTGGATTAAGATGAAATTGAAAGGATACTATAACTAGGATTGGGCATAGTTAATTGAAAGGTTTAACAAAAAATTGGACAGTTGGAAGTACAGATTGTTGATGATGGGAGGAAGGATGGTAATGTTGAAATCGGTGCTACAAAATGTTTCAGTATATTGGATGCACATTTTCTTAATGCCGAGGGATATAATCCATAAGAAAAAAGCTATCATGAGTTGCTTCTTATGGGTTGGAACACAGTTACAAGAAAAAAATAATATCGTACGATGGTCAACACTTGCAAGCCCAATGGAGGAAGAGGTTGGTATTTCATAGATACATCCATTTTTAACAAGGTTTTCTTATAAAAAACAAGTGGAGGGTAGTGTCTAGAAATGGTGTGTGGTCTCATATCATTAAGGAAAAATAAATGTTTGGTCAAACTTTCTCCTCATGGAATAACAGTGGTGCCAAGAATAAATCTATTATATCACACATATGGAGAAGTATGATGCACACTCTATAATGGATGTTGGAATTTTTCCATTAGGGCACTGGAGATGGATCCAAGATCAAAATTGGATTAGACGCCATCATGGGGATGGCTTGAAATCATTCTTTATGCTTTCAACTAATGCAAATCCTTCACCAAAAAGGCATTGTGCCCTTTGCAACAGATATATATGTCGGGGACTAAAAATGTTGATTAGCAGAGCTAGAGAAGGGTCAAAGATCTTGGAATACTAGAGAGTATACATATAATGAGGAATGGGGGTCATTTGTAGCATATATTCGATTTGTTGGCACCACTCTTGGTGATAAGCAGGACTATATGATATGGTGGGGGGGTGGTAAAATGAAAAAGAACAATTTGATGACCCAGGACATCTAATTGAAGTTTCCAAGGCCTGGGAGTATAAATGACTGTAATGAGTGCCTACAGGATAAATGGAGATGGAATCTCCTGAACAAATTAAAATGTTTTCACTAGCTTGCAACACATGATCGTATATTGCCATAGAATATCTTACAAAATCATGGGTTCATTGGTCTTGAAATATGCCCTCTATGCATTGGGGGGGGGGCTGTGTGGGGAGATATGAATTATTTGGTGATCAAATGCTCATATGTGAGGTTGGTTTGGGATGTGGTTATGGAGGAAATGAAGCTTCCTTTAACTGGCACTAATCAACCCTTGTTCAATTGTCTTCTGTCATGGTTCACTTCACACAAGAATTACAAGTCCCTCCCAGTATATATCATATGGATTATATGGCGATATAGGAAAGCTAACATTTTTTATCAGAAAAATGCAATTGTTAGAGAATACATAATCAATACAGTTTGTTTTTTCTACAAGATAGAGTTAATGATCAAGTCGAACATAAATAGGAAATTCAAATTCATTGATATTTGATGAGAATATCTAGTTGGGTTTTTTATGGAGAAAGCAATAGAAGGAAATCCAGATGTCGTGTAGTCATAATTACTAAGCCTGGTAATTTATTCCACTTCTACTGGGAGGGAGGAATGGGATCAAACAAAAAATCAAAGATTACAGCATTATGGGGAGTCCTTATCATAGAAAAATGGCTAAGATTAGACAAAATTAAGGTATATGGAGATGCAAAAGGAATCATTGACTGGGTAAACAAGCATACTAATTTCAATCGCCCCCCCCCCCCATACATGAAAATTGGATTATGAGGATTTGCAACCTGGTAAGGAATTTTAATCATATACATTTCAAACATATATACAAAGAACATAATTGGACAACGAACCTCCTATCTAAAAGAGGTATTTCAAAGGAAACAAGTGGTTTTGTTTCTTAGTCTTCAAGCAAGGTATCATGGTAAACATAGGAAACATCAACTACTCTCAAGAGACATTTTAACACTAGCCTAATTTTGATGGAAGTTTTGTATATTTAGACAATGGAAATGTTTATTTATGAAAATGTAATGGTTATAAGCTATAGTTTGATGTTAAGAAATACACTTTTTGTCGAACGGGAAACTAGAAATGTATGGCATAGGAATTATAGCAGAATTATGAAAGGATAATATAATGAACGGAATTTGAATATGTACTATCCTTATATTTTAATACAAATACAACATTTTTTTTTTCTAAAGAAAAAAATAGCATTCAAAATAAATGAAACAGTCAAAAAACACATATTAAAACATAATCAATGGAGACCCCGAAAAGTACTCCAACTATGTTACTACCTATCCACGTTCAACAAAATTTCCTCCATCTCTCCTCTCATCAAGCACGCCTCTATTGGCGGTCTCCATTTCCGTAAATCCCATCAGTTGTTGTGAGCCTCCATTGCTTCGCTTCCTGAACAACCCATCAACAACGTAAAGACAGACTCTTAATCCTTTACCTGTACCTTTTTCACTAGCACCTCATATTGAAAATTTTAAGACAAAAGATTTATTTTGTCTTATCAAATTGTCTTAAAATCCCCCTTTGTGTAGTAGTATCGAATGCAACAATAGGAAAGTTGCCTCTAATCATATCAATAGAGATCGAAGGGACAGAAGAGGAATTGATGTCCAGGAAATCTTTCCATGAAAATTTGTTTCATTCTTCAGAGTCGGCTACCCTCACAAAATGAAGATCCAAACAAATCATTGTCTATGTATAAGATAACGTGAATGGTAAGTGAAATATCAACCTTGATATGGGCACTAGACAGTAGTAGCCTGCAAGTTAGCGGACTTAGGGTGCAATGTCTCTATCATACCTTACATATACTTACTCATCCTTGGGAAAGAATTTCCATGGACCTTATGGGAGGTTTACTGACAACTAGGAAGGGACATAACAACTTATACATGGTAGTTGACAAGTTCAACAAGATGTGCGTTCTGCTGCCTTGTAAGAAGACCATCAGTGGATAAGAAGCATCAAACTTGTTCTTTGGACAAGTCAGGGTACACTTTGGGATACCAAGGAGCATTATTTCAGATAGGGATACAAAAATTTTTCAGTGCATTATGGACTACACTGTGGAAGAAGATGGACATGAAGTTGAAGAGATCTACAACATTCCATCCACAGATAGATGGGAAGACATAAGTAGTCAACATGAATTTGGTGCATCTTTTGAAGGGCTACAACTAGAAGCATCAGAAGACCTGGGATGAAAATTTGGTATATATACAACATTCTTATAATAGAGCGGTCCACACTTCTACAGGAAAGTCCCCATTTGAAGCTTGTTTTGAGTATTTTCCACCTTCACCTTTGGATATTGCATATGGGCAGCAAGGAGGAATAAAGGAAGACATTACAAGAGATGCATTAAGGGCTGAAAAATTTGTAGAGAAGATAAGGTAAATATATCTACAGGTATAGGAAACACTGCAGAAGTCACAGGTGAAGTATAAGGCTAGGCATGGTCAACACAACAAATAAATCATTCAAGGTGGGAGAGAAAGTATGGCTACAGTTGAACAAGGCGAGGCTGTAGGGGCGTGGTAATGAAATCAAGGCTCTAAGGTATGGTCCCTTTGAGATACTGGAAAAGGTGGGTGATAATTCTTATCGACTTATTTTACCACCATATATGCACATTTATTCAGTTGTAAATGTGGATAATTTGAAACTCTATGAACCTTCCATGCTAGACCAAGAAGAGGAACAGATCTTAACTTCTATGGAGGATTTGACACAAGGTACTATGGCATAGCTGACAGAAGATATGGTTTTGCAAAACAGGTCTAGAACTATAAGACAAGGGCAACAATACCTTTTCCAGATTTTGTTGAAGGAACAACTTCCAAGCAAAGCTAAATGGCACACCAGAGAGAAGGCAGAAGAACAATTTCCTCACCTCATTTAGTAAACGATTTTGGGGACCAAAAGCCTCCAAAAATGGGGAGGTGTGATCCAAATTGGATCATTATATTTCTTTTCATCCATCTCAATGCATTTTGAGTGGAAGAAGTGGAGGAATCATCTCATGTGACCCTTTTTACTAGCAGGAGGTGGTTTGGCAAAATGAGGTCTAAAACCTTCCTGGAGAGTTTTGAGGCATCAAACGACATTTTTTGGGGGTAAAACGTTGCTGCTTATTCATGCACATTTTCATGTTATTCTACACACAGATAGCTTTCCAACGGCGCAAGAATCGTGTCAATCGGAGTCCATATGCAAAAGTTATGCCACTCAAAAAATGACCTTCCTATTTTCACACCTATAGTTTGGGAGGATGTAACATCATCCCCATTATTCATGGAAAAGGGGCTAGCTACGTGTTTATGATGTAAAAGACTCTAGAGGAGTCCATTTTGTAACCCTAGTTAAGAGTTGGTGTAGTCAAATTTAACCACTAGTAGGCTATCATGTTGTGTTATAACCAAGCCACTAGGAGGAAGAGGCATTCCATTATTTTGAGAGAATTTTGTTCCATAGCTGATAAAAGATAGCCAAGAGAGATAGGAGGTAGAGCACACAGAGATGATTTGTGCACTGTAGCATCCCATGCACCACAAACATTACTTCTTTGTATCCGTAGCCATATTTTCAAACAGAGAAAGAGAGCAAAGAGACCTCACCTTCTAGCTGGGTATTCTCTTGAAAGGGTTTCCTAGAGAGAATGTCTTGTGTCTTATGTGTGTGTGAGCTTGTTTTATTCATTATCTACTTTTCTTCATAATTTATATTCGCATGCATGCACTAATTACAGATCTACAGATCTAGAAATTAAAGAAAACTGTAATAGTGTTGGATCTTAGATTTTTTAATATAATATTATCATATATGGTGTGACGAACTGTTTAGTGGAATATCTATGGTAGTTTACAGATCGGAACATCGCAAAAGTTTCTATCTCTAGACAATAATAAAAATAGTCTCATAACACTAACTCACACCAAAAACTTGATAGAAACACATTACTCACACCACAAATTCATCAATTCCAAGCTATAAACACATTAATAACACAAAACATTTGTCAATTCCATGCTAGACGAAGAGACTTAGACAAATAGACTTATTACACTGATGATTTTATCACCCTGAAGGAATAGGTCCAGAAATAACCATTGTTTTTAACAATTCTAAAACATAAAGCATCTTATAAATAATTCACACAAAAGACTTGTCAATTCCAAGATTGAAGAAGAGAATTATTACATTGATATTTTTTTTCCTTGGATGGAATAAGTCTAGAAATAACAATTATTATTAAACATTTCTAAAACAAAAATAGTCTCTAACACATTTAACTCGACGAGAGGCCATCATAATGGGATTCAACCTCCTAGGTGACCCTAAGGAAGTGGAATCAACAGAAACCAATAACACATACCTTATATACCTACTACATGACTCCTAGAAGCCTTCCCAATCATCCCCATGACTAGTCACTGGGTCCCACTGAGATTTTAGACCATTAAACCCCTGGACGCTACCTTGATATGGACAAGGGTGCATCTGAGAGGCTCCAGTCGCTCCCACAATAAGGCATGGGTTTGTTTGGGGAATTTTATCCTCAATAATGTACCTATGTCTCTGGGATTTGTGCCACTTTTTCAGGCCTAGAGCCTAGGTCGCTACGCAGAGCTCAATGACACCTTCAGAAATGAATTTATACAACAAAACAATGATACATTTACAAAAACATTAAAAAGGACTAGACTGGACCCCTAATAGCCGTGATAGGAATTTCGTCAAACATGACACAAACATGAAAGCTATAGGTATTAATATCATAACTGAGCATAGGGGTCTCATACTTATCTGAGAATCACTAAGAAGCATTAATGTCTCAACACATTACCTATAATTGATTTTATTAGACCATAGATACATTGTTCATTCATTTACAAGTAAAAACATGATGAGGTCCATACATCATCACTGTCATAATATTTGTTTATAATGAGCATAATAACAACATAAATATCAATGATACATTAGGAATCCACACATAAACCAATACATTTACAGATAAGATACCAAGGAAATAACCTCTTATTAATGAATGCACAAGCAAACCTGGTATGGAACTACCACATTCCACCCAACCATATATTGGCTTAGACAAATCTCTCTTCAGCCAATCACCCCCGTGCAATATTCCAAGCATGAATGTGGGACTCAAAACAAAATATCCAACCAGGGCATCCAATAGCAGCAGAGAATGTTTTTACGTATTGTGTTTATCACAACATACAAGCATAAAATTTTACCATGTCGATAACCTTGTGACTATTGATGATCAAAATTAGGGGGCATGCTGAAGCCTGACTAATACATATATCTTAGTAAATGTCTACAATATTACAAAGAAAAGGCTCCATATAGAAACAAGAACAAGATGTTTCGTTGCAATGGTTCTCACATACAAAACTAGTTCTTATTTTTAATATCCTTCCAAATGACTTATTTCAAACTGCAAAACTAGCGGTTTAATCCCTTCCTAGGTGAGACTGAGTGTAAGAGCACACTACAGATAAAAACTACAACATCCTGCAAATAATTCACTCAAGAAAATGGTACAATTGACACAAATGTCTAATCACCTTAATTGTCATGTCTTTCTAAATGGTCAAAAGGAATGCCACAATAACTGAAAGAATGTTTTAACTTATAGAATGTAGCAATGTCCCAATTAATAAAAGTACTGCAAGTTGTTACTTTACAAAAAACACTTACATTAAGCATGCAAATTGTTCAAAGCTAAATATGATGTTAAAGATAGATTTGATTGTTCAAATCCTATAATTAATAGAGATGACATCTTGCACAACTAGGTTTTCACTCTCAAGTTCTCTATTCTTAGAGGTATTCATGACCTCCCTAAGGAGGGGTGGATCCCTTTCCTCCTTTTATCCAGCCTTTGAGGCAGCCACAAGAGCTTTCAAATATCTTGTGGCAGCTTCTTTTTCAAAAGAAAAAGAACCATAACATCAACCAAATGATGGTTTGTTCAGAAATAGAATAAGTGCTTAAAATCATTCCATCAATCCAAGGAGAAAAGCACTTCATTTCTACCTCTAAAATCCGTGCTTTGAAATATAGATTCAATTATCAACTATAAACCCTAAAGTTACTTGACAACATCACCCATTGTCACCTTGGTGATCATACTTCTCACATAAGGCTAGCTCTCCTCACACATAAGGGAGGAATCCATGATAAGCCTACAAACTTGTCCTTCAAACTCTAAAAAAAACATATTTGCAAAATGATATTGTTTTTGTCTTTTAGGATTTAAAATGGAAAGCTAGGCAAAACATAGTGTCTGGTCCCTCAGCTATAGACTCTAAGAAACAAACAAAACTTTAAAAATGATGAATAAGATGTGAGCCATGACAAAACAAACAAACAACAAGTGTTATCAGTCAAGAATAAATCCAATAAATATGTAACCGTGCTATCTCCTACTAGATGGAACAATTGAAGACAATGTGCTCCCCCAACTTGATCTCTTGTAAGTCACATAGCTGAAAATTCCCTTTGAGGTGTGTGATGTCGTGAGCTATCTCAAACCAAAGCTAGTGGGAGCCCACTCTGAATGAACCAAGGGGAATCCTACGGTTGTGCATCCAATCTCTATTATTATAGATATGCCTAACAATAAGAGTCACTTAGCATAAAGCACTCAAAATAATAAAATGACATATTCAAGCCAACACCCTCACACCTGGTCAAGTTTCCTATCACTTTTTGGTTGGATAACTAAATGGAAACTTTGTACCTGCATGAGTAAGGTCCAGTGTCTCTTGGTCCTGTCCAAGGAGATTTCCTCTTAGTCAACAAAAAACATTATTTCTTCCTTTCTCACCAATGTCAATGTCGAGGAGACGTATCTATCAGGTGGGGAGATCTTGGAATTGGTGGAAGCAACTATTTCGGAGAAACTGCCATCAAGTAAAGGGAAAAAGCCATCAAAAACTACAATAGATGATTTGAAGTCCAAGTACACAAATTTCATGTCAGGAAGGTTTCCTGCTCTTCCAGAGGAAATTTCATTCTAATAATGTGATGGAATATTGCTCTTAAAGATTATTGTTTGCATTCATTTGTTTTCCTATGATTTATGACTGCTGCAAGGCTAGAAAAATTTAGGATGCAAACAACCAATTGAAATAAATTTTGAATATGGGGTTGTTTTTGAGTTGTACTACTTATGGGGCATTCATAGGAAAGATGGAGGATGGTGAAAATTTTGCTGCTAAGGGAACGATAGTTGGCAATTATTGTCAAAAATTATTTCTACTATGTATCATACACCATCACTACTATGAGTAATACTTACTTGATGCTTGATTTAGTGCCAAGTACAAAATGATGGAAAATACTTGCCTCTGTACCTATCGCAATTATTTTGGTGTTCTACGGATCATACAAAAGATTGTTGCAAAGTCTCAAGTTTTTAATAATCTTACCAAAATAGAGGGTATGAAAAATGATAAAAAAATATGATTGCATACAAGCTTTGTAGTTGCTTATTTTACAGAGCCTACCATCTTATGGTCTTATTGTGAATTACGTATTGCCACTGACATTGCATACTGCAAAAATTCAATGAAAACTATGCTACTACTACCATTAAAAAATGCTTGTTGAGAAAATTCATCTTGGAATCAATCCATTCACTAAGAGACAATAATAAAATTTGTTGATACAATGTTTGGCGTAAAGAAATGGAATCACAAATCGTATTATGATTATTTTGGCACATTACTTGCCCAATAGTGATAAAAGCAAACAGAAATAAAAGTACAATTGTGCTTAGGATCACACACACAATCATTTACAAAAAAAATTATATCTCTAGGTTAAAAACCAATTTGGAACTCACCATTACAAATGAATAAAATAGAGTAACAATGACAACATAAAGGTTTTATCTCGATGCATTCATAGAATATACAATTCTTGATTATGAAGTAAAATTATGTAAATATTTTGACTTGATTGGAATCCTTTTTACAATTGTTTCTAGGTAGTAAGTATAGAAATGGATACATTCCATACTTCTCGATTCCTTTGTAGTATATATTGATCTTTACTTGAAGTTTTCATTGTTGGAAACTCATGGCTAATCAAGCAAGCTTGTATTCCATATAATGGGTTGGGTGCAGTTTTTATTAGTTAAGAGCATTGTTCAAAAACCTAAAACTAAACCCTAGCCCCCAACAGAAACAAAAAACATTATCCCTATTCATTGTTAAGGGATATCGTAAATTTCAAGTTTTTCTAGGTTAGTTATTTTTTATGTTTTTTTCTCAAGGTGAGGGAGGTGGGGTCAGTAGAGCATTTTTTTAAAAAGTTATGGCCATACGATACAACTTAAGTTTACTAAAAATATATAGTCTTGGGAAAGCATAACCTAGAATCCCTAGTTAAGGATGAACCAATCAAAATACTATGGAGACCTACCTATATCCACTTCTTAGAATTCCATAGGTATATTTCTTAACATACTGGCATAAAAATAGAACTCAACAAAACATACTAGGTTACTAAAAAAGGTAAAAATGTAATGCCCATTTTGGGCTTTAGTTACTTGGTCCACATGACATGCTAGGGCTTCATATTTCACAATTGTGGAGCCAGTATCAATGTAGATAGCCACATGATTGTATTCAATGGGGCTTTCTATTAGCTTCGAGATATGACCACTTAGGGTGTATCCATAGAATGAGGTGGGCCAGAGGAGGTAGAGTCTACAAAGGTGTTGCTTAAGTTGAGAGTGGGAGATCACTTAACCTCTAGGTGGAGGTTCAAGTGAACCAATGTGCACCCAATCATCATTTATAGAGACTCCATAATTGGAGCCATTTTTAACTGGCTCCCTCTAAAATGGTCATGGAGGCCCAAGGTTCAGCCTCCCATTTCCTAAAATTAAAAACAAGATTCGATGTTTGTGCATGCATTATATAATTGGTCCTGGTGTATATGGATGTGGATGGTAATTTGGGGCAAGCATTATTGTTGAAATAGGTCCTATAAGTCAATTTTTTTATGCCACCATTGTTAATAATGTACCAGCCCAAGAGAATTTTAATTTGATGGTTGTCACTAAATAATTCTTCACTATTTATGCATGAGTAGTCATTGATCAATTTTAGAATGACAATTATTAACCAATTGTTTTGTCTTGATTCATATCTTCCTTCATTGTCACAATGAGTTCAACCTTTCGCACTTTTCTAGATTTATACATTCTCCACTTGAATGAAAGAATTAAGAAAATGTTACATTTCAACAAAACGTAGAGGTGGGCACCAAAAAAATTGTTCCCAGCATGTTATTGACATGAGTGTTAAGTCTCATTTTCTAGTATATTACCAGCAGTAAGTGAATTGTTTACTGCGTGGAGAAATAACCAGCACGGAGAAGAAGTAAAAGAGTTCCTCTTTATGCAAATAAAAGATGCAAACATGATGCATAAGGAAGCATTGTACGAAACTACAAGACAACATACAACCATCTCCAAGGCATTAGAAATACCGATATATTTTCATTACTCTGGATAATTTAATGTGTGAAGCTTAAGGGTTTTGAGGTCTTTACACCAGTTATTTTTCCACCCTTGCAAGGGATGTCCATTTGCCGGGCTTTAGGGTATAAGAAGCACCAGAATATGGAAGTCAGTGCACCAGTGCAACTCTCTGTACATAATTACATCACTTATACCATCCTCTTCTTAGGATTCCATCCAAAACTTTCCATAGTTGATTTTAGGCCTGGCTATTCTATGATTGGGTGTGCATGTGGCCATGACTACCACTTAAGGAAGTTTTGTTTCACCTTACTCTAGAAAGCTTGACCAAGGAACATCACTGGCTAAGGGGGGGGGGATCATTTGTAGAATGATTGTTGAACTAAAATAACGTCCAAGATTTTCTTCTGAGCTAACCTTCTTGTTGTAGCTTTTATAATGATGTGAAATATGTCCACATGGATACAATTTGTTGGAAATTGGTCACTTTGTATCTTCTTTTGTTATCTCTTTCACATCAGCAAGGGCAGATACAAAAGTGGGCCTGTGGACCTTTACACATGGTACAAATTTCTAGTTTATGCCAACCCTCCTATTTTATCATCTAGCATATGGAAAATGAAATCTATGAGATATTAACCAAGCCAACATATAGTAATAGGGAAAAACCATTCTTTAGAAGGGTTGTAACTTGTGACCCCTGTCAAGTCTATAATAATTATTTAGGTGTGCTTACAGCCTACAAAAATGACTCACAAAGTTAAATCAGTTACCTTATTTGGATATTGGTGACAATATGCAGAGGTGTTAAGCAAACCTTATCATTGCCTTGATATAATGATATTGCAGAGATATTGTCTTGAGCCAACAGTTATATTAGAACACTGATTCAGATCTGATTTCTATACCCAGATTTGAAAAGAACATTTTCATTGAGTTGCAAAGGCATAACTCATTTTTGAAAGTTTCTTATTTTTTAAGGTTGGTTGGTTAAAAATCCTGAAGGACCACATTAGAGGAGTACTCCATCTCGTGTGCATGGATCACTACTTTAATGCACCTCTTTTGGAGCCTAGAGGTGGCCACATTTTGAGGAAGTTGTGGCTTGCACTAGAGATCCTTTTTATGAGGAGTTGGTTAACATGAAGAAGAACACCCAAGGTTTAAGGGATACGAGGCAATTATCATATTCTCCAAGGTCAAAGAGTGAATAAAAAGTAAAGTGCTCCATGCCTCAGGGATACAAGGGTAGCTTAATATTAATATATGATTCGAGTTTTTTAAGGAATGCCCTATATATAAGGATGACTATAACCTTTTTCATTTGTTAGCACAATTCTCAAGAAGTTATGCCTTTTAAATCCATAAAACATTTCAAATAATGTTTCACAATTCTGAAATGCCATCTAAAATGGAAAGTGACATACCAAGGCAAAATGGGCATGTCTTAATCTCGTTTAACTATGTTTTGACAGGGAAATCAACCATAGGAACCTACCCAAGTGCTTTAAATTGGCATTGACATAAATTTTGACACTAATTTCACATTGAATAAGCTTTTAGAAAACCCTTACACCCTGTCTTTGTTCTGAATACAATTTACCACTTATTATTTCCTCACACTTTCTTCCAGACTGTTCAAGCAAAGTTATCTCCTACACAAACAAGAAGCACTTATGTTATGTGTGAAGCATTGTGATCTAGTTTTGTAGTCACAACCAGAAGACAATTGTGAGCAACAACATTGTTCCACACTTCATTTCTTCACATTTTCTTCAACAACTTTTAGGTAAAAGTGTTTGCTATAGATACAACAAGCATTCTATGTGAATTTTGGATGGCATGGATATTATTGGAGGCTACATTTGAATTTTCTTACTCAACTATCCTTTCTTCTTGTGCTATTTTATATTTATAGATAGATAGACAAATATTGTTTCCATATATCAATTTTTTTTGTCTTTTTACTTTTTTTTTATGGGGGATAAGGTAGGGATCATGTTTCCAGCATGTACCCCTCTCCCAATACCATGCAACTTTGCTTCCAAGGATTTTTGAGATGGACACTCAATGAATATCTAAGAGAGCCCTCAATCAATCTCCAAGGCATTTGTCACACTTTAAAAAATGATTCCAACTCAGAGAGACTTTTTAAGTTAAAGTTGAGGCCCTTCAGGGTTGATTAGAAATGGGCTTATAAGAGATTCATTTAAGGATTTCACAACTAGGGATCTTTATTCTAAAATATTAATATAACAATAATTCTCAAATGTTGATGCGTCACTAGGATAACATGATTAATGCATCCAAAACGTTTCCACAATTTACATTGAATTGAAACTCAATCAAGAAAGTATCCAACAAAATTAAGAAAGAAAAAGGCAACATATAATAAATAATGTAGACAATTGACGGGAAAATTACTAATAATAATTGTGACCCAATTCCCAAGGCTTCTTAACGCTACTTACAAAGGTCTGTTCTAAGAGAACTAAATTTGTCACCACTACAACTTGCACCACCAGGTGACCACTATATCCTCTCTGCCAGATATATGCAAAACAATATAAGATTTCCTATAATGACAACTTTTTCCATGTTTTCATCATATATAGGAATGAGCACATCGTTGGCCAAAGATACCATGTAATCCAGTGCAGCCATTTTAGATGAATGATTTTGGAATGGATTTAAATCCATAGGACTAAGAAGGGTTTCCTTCCTCACCTGTAGATTTTTGTTGATCAGCATGAGTGCATGACATAAGAAAATTCAACTTCAAAGGAAAAAGACTTGAAGTGAGTGAATTAGTCAACTTACAATATTTGGATAAGTTGAATAGAGGGCAGACATCCTTCTTTCTCCCCCATATATTTCTTCAGCAATAATATATATCTAAATATTTATATCAGAATCAAAATCTTTCAATACTAATGGAGTCTCCACTGTTGTTACAGGACACAGTCCGTCCTTCCTCCTCATTTAATAAATTATGACCTCCTTCCACCAAGGGTAGGCATGCCTGTGAAATAAATATAGTAAGATAATAGGATTAACATTGTTAACAATAAAGATTTTAACTTGACCAAGAAAATATTATGATTTCCAAACATGTAATATACCTCAATATGGTGAGTTCCTCAACTTATTCATCGGTACAGTGAAGATTGCAACCAGAAAAAACCAATATATCCATTTCATAACAAAGATAAAGAGCCACAAAAGGACCATGATATTGCAATATTAAAAAAAAAAATGACCCAATTCATCAATTTTTGAAGTGAAAAGTAGAGTGTTGTAATTCACATGACAACGTAGCTTTTAAACCTCAAGTGGCAGGATATCACAGATTTTAAACCTCAAGTGGTGGACTATCATTTGCTAGATGTGCATATGCCTTATTCAAATGAAAAAAATTGTGATTTCTTATAAGGGGAAGGCTTTGTATCATGGTAGGAAACTTTGTTAGTATCCTTTTGTTCAAATCCCAAAGTATTAAAATATAGTCTTTGATACTCAACTTGATGCAGGTAATAAGACATGTTTGGCCAACTCACAAGAGGCATGGTGAAGATTGCTCCATATTCTACCTTTTCCTTCAACTTTGAAGGAAGCTTCTTTACTATCTGAAACTTGCATCTGAGAGATGTGATAAACTGATCCACATCAAAAATGTCTTCAAATTCACTGTTCACATAGAATTAAAGATTAATTTTTGCAAAAGGAAACATGAAGGATAAACCACCCCCACAAGTAATTAATGCCATGCAATACCCAATGCTGAAATGAATCAATAAAACATATTGAAGATCTGTTAACAGATAGGAGGAATAATGAAGATAAACACATGGGATCTGCCCAAAGTGAAGCCTTGTCCAACTTTGCGACAACATAGTCACATTGAGATAATTGTAACCATGTCACATATCTAACATGAGAAAAAGATTGACCAAAATGAAGCCTTGTCTAGCTTTGGGACAACCACAGTCACATTGAGATAATTGTAAGCATGTCACATATCTAACATGAGAAAAATATTGACCTTGATCAAATGATAATATATCACAAAACAATTGCAAAAGAAAATTTAGCAAACACAACGACAACATTAAGTAAATAATCACAGAGTTTGGAGAACCATAATCAAGGCCCTAGCTAAAAGACAATCATGCATAATTCTAAAAGGTGGAGATAAACTAGATTGCATATTGCATCTCACATCTTCCATTCCGCGCTCTAAATTTCGAAAACCTCTACTCCAAGAAGACATTGATAGCCCTTCTTCTGGGTCAGGTGGCTTATCTACTGATAATATCCACTAGATTCTCCTCAAATGAGCTTACCTGCAGAGGAATTGTTGTACCGAACTCATAGTCCTTCTTGAATTATCTTCTTCTGTCAATTGTGTTTGGAAGTCAATTAATATATCGCAAGAGATGGCTTCGAGCTCGGTGGCACTACTATGTTTTGTTGGCTTTCATGGATGTTGAAGCTAACTATGTCGTGGTGAGGGCATATGACTATACATCAATACAAAGTGTCATGTTGTTGGATTGCTGGACAATTCCTTGTGTCTTGTTCATTACATGGATATTCTTGAAGACAAGATACAAAATCAGACAGTTTATTGGTGTAGGATTATGTGTTGATGGGCTTTTTCTCGTTGTATTTTCAGATGTGCATGCCTCTGATAGACAAAAGGGGAGCAAACCTATTCTGATGCAGGCCTCCATTACAAGACACCATTAGGTATCCATTTCTTTTATATAGTCTTGCCAACAGTTTACGTACTCAAGAATTTCAGTATAATGTTCAATATTTTCTCAAATAGATACCAAAAGGAGGGCTATGACGATGCCAAGGCCGACAATTGGTCTCGCGGGGTCATACTTTTTGTTCTCCTGGCGAGTTTCTTGCCATTCCATGATGAGAATTTAATGGCCTTGTATAAGAAGATCCACAAGGGGGGACTTTAAATTTCTTGCCTTGGTTTTCCTCCAATGTTCGACAACTCATTCTCTGGTTCTTGGATACCAACCTTGAGATGAAGATAACCCTCACTGAGCTAATGGAGGTCCCCTGGTTTTGGCAGGGCTTTGAACCCCCGCAGCCTGACTGCGATGTCGATGTCAACCTCCTTAACGATGTCAATTCAAAGTTCTTTATTTCGAAGCTGGCCCACTTCAACACATTCGACATTATCACTCTTTCCCCTGCATTCGACCTCTCAAGGTTATTCGAGGACAAAACCCTAAAGCAGGAATTGTGGCTCACATCAACTTAGCCATCCTGGAGCATAATATCAAAGCTATGAGGAGATTTCCAAAATACTGAGATTTAGAGTCAAGAAATCTGAGGATTGCAAGATGAAGTTACATAGACCTAAGCAGGGGCTGAGGGGGCATTTGTCAATCGATGCCAAGATTTTCGAATTAACACCCTCGTTCTTTTTGGTGGAGCTTCGCAAGATCAAGATCGGGGGAGATACAAAAATAGGTTCCAAATAAATCGATGTTTTGTGGGACGAGCTATTGAAGAGATCCTCCTCCATCCACCGTATCGAAATTCAACCCTAAAACCCTAGATATTTGTGAATAAGCGTTGAATTTCCTGTGAAAATGTAGAACAAATCTATGTGAAAACGAACAAATTTGCAGCTAAAGCATCAGATTTCAATCGATTTGAAGAACGGGAATCGATCTAGATATCCTCAAGATTGATCCAGTGTGACCTCCCATTTCCATATATTCCAGGGAAGATTGGAGATCGATATTGTTGTGCAAAACTATTGTTCCGGCCTTTTTTTTTGTGGGAATTAGATAATTGTAAAATATGTTTAACAACATGCCAAATTTTGAGCAAAATGTATTAAATTATGGGATGGATAGATATATCTTTAGGCACTCAATTTTGAGCACTCTGTTTTAAATTTATTTGAAGATTTTTGACATTTGTTTTCTTCTAGACATTTGTTTTTTTAAATGGTGTGTACAATAATAACTTTTATTCATTGTGAAATGACACAAAAGTATGCATGTTGATCATTTTGAAGGTCAAAATCTTCTTGGAGATTAAATATTTTGGGTGTAAGAGTGAGATACTTACACGATGAGTTTTTACATCTTGGATAAGATCTTTGTTTCATTTTATATATTAGAATTTTATGATGGGCACACTATGATGTTAGTAGTGTTTGGTAGCTTTCAACAACATATTTTTCATTTTTTTTCATAGCATAGTTTTTTTCATCTACACATTGAGTAGGGCTTAGTTCAAATGCTTGTGCACATCATTGTAACCTTGCTCATCATATCATTTTAGTAGTGCTCACAAGTTTAGTGATAACCTATCTAATAGCAATTTCGCATACTTAGCTCCATCACTATATTGAGAAGAAAGTGGGGAAAATATCCATCTAAGCTGGGAGGACCTAAGGTGACACATTAGGCCATGATCGCCAAGGAGCATCATCACTAGTAGTTCACCTCCCATGAAGGATATAGTTTATTACTTAGTTGCATATTTTTTTGTTGCTTCTAGCCTTTAATTTGTATGCATGCCAAATTTAAGGATTGACTCTTCAATTGATGATCTCTTTGTAAAATTATAAAAAACCCACTGTAAGATGAATAAGAACCAATAATTTTTCTTTGGATTCATTTATGATTTACTTTCTCTATTGTCTGGGTATTTATTTTTAATTTCTTTGTAAATGTTAGAGATAAATATGATAAACCTCATCACACTTATTCTTCTACTTGAAAATTTGTTAGGTTTTGACAGCATACCAATAAGACGATGAGTATGCCACTCATGCCTGAAATCCAAGAATGTATGTTGTCTGACATATAGGCTCATGGGACTGTCCATGATTTTAAAATTAAAGAATGTAGATGAATTAATCATGCACAACAACATTTAAACATACATAACATAAATTGAACATAACATTCAAGCATAACATTTACATATTAAATAATAGAGTGATTGGAATATTTATCCTTATAAATGTTTTACACAACTAGCTACAAATGTCAAATATTTCATCCAATCATAGTTATTTTTTGGACTAATTCTCTCTACAATAGGCCACCCCTAATTTAGGGCTATGATTCCACAAAGGTGAGCATGCTCCTATGGATGTCTATATTCAACACTAAAATACCAATACCTAGTAAGTTAAGAGTGATGTGACCCCTACAATAATTCCTACTAGCCAATTCTCTTTCCCATCATTTTTCAAAATCTAAGGATGATATTTATTTCTATGTATCATAGTCCCTTAGACAATCTCCATCCCCTCTAGGGCTATAACATAGATTGGTAAGGAATCTCTTAGTTATGGGATTTAGGGAATCTAGATACTAGTGGAGCACTTACAACGTCAACCTCTACACAAGAACTTGAGTGATTTCTAAATGAGAACCCCTCACAAACATTAAAAGCTAGTTCTTATCATAAATATCAACACTAGAGATTGGTTTTCAACAAATTGTATTTTCTCCTCTTGTAGCACCAAAACTCTAGTTTTTTTTGTGCTCTTGCTTTTTGAAAGTTAGCTATCTCCTCTACTCAAATTCCTTTTCTTATGCATGTTCTGACTCAGACGATTCAAAAGATAATTTTACTCATCACATGTTCTCACATCTAGGTGAGATGACTCTCTCACCCACCTCTTACATGCATTCAATAAAACCACTCCCCTCACGAGTGTGCTTAGCCCATGCTTCAATAACTAATTGATATGACTTTTCTACCAAGCTCAAAAATGCATTCAATGACTGGTTTTAATAAGTCAAATGGGGATTGTATGGTAATTACATTTAATTTATGCTAATAACATGGGATTTTAGGCATGTGTGATTTACCCTTGGAACCATTTTCACCCCCCTCATTTATGGAATGATAGATCCTCTATGAATATGTTCTTGTCCATTTTATAACCAGTGATGTATTTTATATTATTATTTTCAATATAAAAGTTTATATATAATTTCTTGTTTGATATTGTGTCCATGACTTGTGGGACTAGCATGTGATATAAGAAACCATAACCTAGGGCATCTAAGCCATCAAAATTACTTTATGATCACACTAGGCCCACACCAACCCTTAACATGTAGTGATATTTGGCTACATCTTAGCACTCTATAATTTTACAATTTAGTAACTCCTATAGAAATTCCAAATGCCCAACTCTCACTCCCCTCAACCTACATAATCCAAGGAAGAGTACTCCCTTCTCTACATCACAATCCTTTAGGTTGTCCCACTTACTGTTGAGGGCTCAACCACTAGTTGGACGTTAAAATATCCAAGCTATGGAATTTAGTAATCCTAGCTATAAAAATGGGAGTCTTTAGTCATTTATGCACAAATGCACATTGATATTTCCTCAAAATATGGAAAACATATGGGTAGTCCTCCCACATAGCCTCTCCATGCTCCCATGTGGTATCTTTAGGATTGCAGTAGGTCCATTGAACCTTCACCAAGATAATGGATTTGTACAAGAGTACTTCGAATTTTGAGTCCAAAATGCATATTAGCTCCACCCAAAAGTCTTGTTTGTGCTCCACCTAGACCATAGTCTAATCAATCACAAGGTTAGGATTAGGCACATACTTTTTCAATAAAGATACATGAAAAGATTTTATGAATATTCATGGATGCAAGTAATGCAAGAATGTATATAACCAACATTATCTTATCTAGGATTTCAAATGGCCCACAACATTGTGCTACCCATTCTGGGTAGCTTCCCAATTTTAGTGAGCTCTTTTTTGCCTTCACTTTTAAAAACACATTCCCAACCAATCTAAATTATCTATGCATTTTTCCTTTGTTTGTGCAACTTTCTACCTATATTATATTCTATCCTTTATATTTCTACGTATCTTTAACATATGTTCTTACATCTCTTTTATAATATATATCCCAACAATCACTTTGTTTTCTAGGTTATCCCAAGTCAAAATATAACTTCACAATTTCCTTTTTATATAAATGTCCACAATATTGGATTCTTTATCAATCAACTTAATTGAAATAATATGTGTTCCTTTCTTAAGATTTTCCATCAATACCATGATGGAATCATCTCACCTTGTTATCAATGGTAGCTTGGCGATGAAATTTATGGTAACAATTTCTCATTTGCATTTAGGAATGGACAATGGATATACAAATCATGTTGGATGTCTATGTTTAGACTTTACCTTCTAACACTACATGCATTTGGCTATGTAATCAACCACATCTTTTTCATACTAATTCAAAAATATTGGATTCTTATAGCTACAATAGTTTTCTGGTACCCTAGTGTCCAACATATGGTGCATCACACAGTACTCTTATCACTAAATTTCTTAATTATTGATAATTAGGATCATAAACTTGTGTTCCTTTGCAAGAGGTTTCCATTCTCTTCTAGCATGTAGTCTTTAAATTTTTGGTGTCAATTACCTTGTTGTAAGCCTTCTTTAATTTTTAAATAGTGTTAGTTTGATCATAATCTTCCAAAATTATTCTTTTTAAGTCTATGTTGTATATGATAATAGCTATAACATCATGTATTACATGCACCCTCTTAATGTTGAGTGCATTAGCCTCTTTATTCTTGTTTCCCTTAATGTTGTTGATGTCAAAGCCAAATTCACTAGGGAATTACGATCATCCAAATTCACTAGGGAATTACGATCATCTAATTTGTCTATGTGAGTATTTCAAACCGTTATGGTCTATTTTCAACTCAAAATTTCATCCCATAAGATAATGTCTTCACATTTTCAATGCATGGATAATAGTTGTAAGCTCCAAGTCATGGGTAGCATAATTTCCTTCATGTACTTTGATTTTCTTCAATTCATATGACATGCCTATCTTGCATAAGGGGTCCACCAATTCCTTCTTTACATGCATTTATGCACACTAAAAATATCCTCATTTGGATATGCATTCTTTAGAATTCATGCGTTGGTTAATAAATATTTCAAATATTTAAAATTATCTTCAAAATTTGTAGTCCATTTAGTGTATACTCATTTATGTTGCAACGAAATAACTGAATGTACAATCTTATAGAAACCTTAAATAAATATCATGTGGTAATTAGGTAAACCCATAAAGAGTCTCACCTTTGAAATATTCTTTGGTGATGGCCAACCTTTGATGGATTAATTCATCTTCCCTAGGTCCATTTCTATGCCCTCCTCTAAGACATTTTGAACTAAATCATGGATTTTCCTTTGATAGAAAGTGCACTTTCTCAACTGGCATACAATTATTGCTCTTGCAACACGTAAAGCACCATCCTCAAATGTCACTCATGCTCCTATTTTGTCTTGGAGTGTATAAGAATATCACACAAGAAGGCAATAACAAATTAGCCTATATAAACTCTAAACACTCTATTCATCAAACACATAAAACTAGAAACTGCACAATATGTTTCAAAGTAAACGTTGTAAGGTGGTAGCATAGGAAACAATAGCATAGAAGAAAGAAAAAAAATTATGCAATTTTGTTTCTTTAATAGCATTTGTTTTTTATCATATGTTATTTTTCAAGGAGATTTCAACCAGGCCAATATTCTAGAATATGTTAAAAATGAAGGTAATGTGAAACATCTTAACTCCAAAGGATTTATGAAAATGCTCTTCACTAAGATTCATGAACTATTACAAGTAAATGATTTAAATCAAACATTTATTAGCAAAAGTAATCTCATATCACCTTTTATTCATAATGTAATGGATAATAGCTTTTTTTAGAAGGGATTCAAGATAATGTATGTGCATTTTGAGTCATTTTTATGTCAGATGTTATGACTAGAACATTTTAGTCATTTTGAGTCATTTTTATGTACTTAACATTGTAGATGTATTTAGAGACCCTCTTAGGTGGGTCTCTAGATTTTAACACTGCAGATGGACTCAAAGACCCCTTTGTCTCTAAATTTAACACTGCAGATGGATTCAAAAAATGGGATCTCTGAATCCATTTGCAGTGCTAAAATTTAGAAACGAAGGGGTATTCATAATTTTAACACTATAGATTGATTCAGAGACCCCTTTGTCTCTAAATTTTAACAAATGTAGATGGATTCAGAGACCCATGTAGTGAAATGTAACACTTCAATATCAAAATTGCAATTTTTTGTTTTCGGAGTGACATAATTAAAAATTACTAACATAAATGAGTAATTCATATACTTGTTGTACTTGTTATTTGGTCATATTTTTATTCTTGGACTATAGTAATCATTTAAGCTAATCATTATTAGTTTTATCACTTACTATCTAGTCATATATTTTAGTCCTCGACTAAATTAGTCAATTTAGTCACTTTTAGTTTGGTCACTTATTATTTAGTCGTATATTTTATCTCTAGACTAAATTAGGTGTTTAAGTTAGTCATTTTTAGTCATCTAGTCACTAATTTCATCATTTTCTACTAGTGAAACTTCTTTCCAAAGAGATAATGTCTCCACATATTATGTAAATAACCCCTCCCACATTTACACTCTTTCATAAGATCTCCATGGAAAACATGAGATGAGTGTTGCTATGACATGGTCAGACCTCCAAGTTCTAATTATGGAAGTGGGGCGTACAAATCAAAAAATTATTAATACCTCTCAAGAGCATTAAGTCACCCAAAAGTTAGTCCACAACCTCTAATGACTAGATCCTGAACTAGAACTGCATTTTCACAAGCTTATTACCCGAACTGCACCCTCGACACACTATGCATGCAGTTATGAGGCTCCAACTGCGCCCACAGGCCTTCCTACTAGTGATTATGTCCCAAATTCCTCAGTTTTGTGCCATTGGTTGTGAGATTTGTGCTAATTTTTCAAGTTCACCTCCAGACCATTGCCCATAACTGCCTATACCTTTCTAGAATCATAACTAAGATGATAAGAATACTAAACAACCAATATTTTAGCAAGTTCTTGAACAAGACATGCCTAATAGATGATAGACATTTCACCAAACATATGATAATCATAGAAGCTAAAGGTCATGAATGCATATCTGATCACAAAATTTTGAACTTCATCTAAAAATCACCAAGAAGGCTTTATACCCTCTCAAGCTAGCTTCAAAAACACTTGTTAGCCCATGCATTCATCAAGCATTCAGTAAATTATCATATCACGAACAAGAGCCATAGAAATAACAAATCATAGAAGCATGGATATAACCAACATATAATCAAAATAGAAACCATAACAAATCAACCATAAGATTACATCATAACCAGTACATGTGCTCATTAATCGCAATAGAGAAAATAACTCATACTAAGATATAAAAGTGCTAACCAAGTCAGGGACTTCCACATACCACCTAGCCATAGATTGGGCTAAACCAAATGTCTCTTTCAGCCAATCACCCTGGTGCCATATTCCAAGCATTGAATGTGGGATCTAATGGGATAAACCATGACATAACCAAACAGGGACTCCAAAGGCTAAACCACCTCCACCGTCAATATATTGTGATCTCACTTAAATCAGTTTCGAGATCACAACAACAAAACAAGATTGGATGCCTCAGAATTCCTTCACCAAACCTAGAGGAATTTTCCTGTCTCCACCCACCTATTAAGGGGTTCCCAAAGAAAACCATTTCCACCCATAATCCTTGGTATTTTCTTGAGACCACCTCAACTGAATCCAAAACCTTTCGGAAATCCAAAGCTCAACCAAGAATGAACCCCACCTCACCATAGATATCTACGAAATGGCAAGGAAAGGCTCAAACCACTGTTAATATAGGAAAAACCCATGTAAATGATGAAAAATGAACCAAATAATCCAATTTGTCTACCATGCATTCACATCCCAGTAAGGAAATCACACATGCAACATGTTATTTGCAAAATATTCTTGTTGAAGTTGTTGATCCAACTTTCTCCTTGCATTCCCTTGCTTTCCTTTACTTATCGTTTGCCTTCATTTGCTAGTCCTTTTATTTCTTTCTTGCATTTCTCCAAATCCAAATGAATGCTAGAGTTCTCCAAGAATTCCCTAAGTGTGCAGGAGTGTAAGAGAAAAAAATTAGAATTGACCAAAAAATTATGAATTGTTTCTGTGATGCATTTGTATCATTGATATCTTGTTTTTCTTCATTTTTCCTCTAATTTACCTTGCATGCATATTTTTTGTCTCTTCACCTTAATTTGATCCTATTTTCCTTTATTTCTCATACTTAAATGCCAATTATTGCCTCTTTACCTTTGCTAATTTCCATAGCCATTAATAAACCACAAGTGATGCCCACTATAGTGTTTTCCCAACATTCAACTTGCAATACGTGTCCCATGACCTTGGTCTTATTGTTTTTATCTTTAATATCCTTTTATCATAGTAAAATTTAACCCAAGGCTGTTACAAACCCCTCCCCATTAGGGGAACATTTTCCTTGATGTTTGATGACACCTATAACTTGTAGAAATTCTATGTAGCTTCAAAACTTCTCATGTAATTTCCTAAAACATAAGACTAAAATATACTCTATTCATCTACAGAAAGAAATTCATGATTGATAAATTGAATCAAAAACATGCAACATGATTCAACACACATACACAAATATTTATCTAGGGGAAAGAAATTTCTCAAAACCTCTTATTATATGTATTGCATTAATCAAAGAATAGAGGATAAATACAATGCTTTCTCAAGCCTAAGAAACCTCTGCACTAGTATAGTCTATCTCCCTACCTCGGAGACTGACTCTGAACAAAAATTAACCAGTTTATCAACATTCCAAGCTCCTATGTACTTGTGTTGTTCCTTGAGGAATTTGGCTTATATTAATTAGGAAATTCCTCAATCTAGATTGCGTAATTCCTTTAGGCCAATCTCTAGCTGCATGCACCACCTGTATAAGTTGAAATAGTTTAAAATTGATAATACACTGCTCTTCAACTCCAATCTGAACAGGGTAAATCAAATTATTTGCATGCATAAATTATTCTAGGTTGATTGATTAGTTCACTAGTTGATCACTAAGTGTGATTGACTACTCACCCCACTATTGGAGCTTCCACTAGTTCTCTAATAGTTAGAACTAGTTTAACACACAATAAATGAAATTAAATGAAATACATTGCCCGAAATTAGCAATCAATCATACTGAACTGAATTCAAGTGTCTCCAACTTGAATAACTGAGTTAACTGAGTGAAAAGTGCCATGTCACCTCAGTTAACTACCTCCAGGTATTCTACTGAAATTGAAATTTGAATTTTAATCTAGTTTGACCAAGGCAAAGTAAAAACTAGATTTTCTTGCTCCATTTTCAACACTCCCTCTTAGCAAGACATGGATTATTCGGTACCCAATCCTGCCTCTATGGAACTCGAATTTTCCTCTTGACAAAGCCTTTGTCAAAATATCTGCATCTTGTTCCTCTGTAGAAATGTAATCCAACAACATAATCTGCCTTTGTGCACAATCTCGTAGATGATGATACTAGATGTCAATATGATTGGATCGAAGATGAAATACATGATTCTCAGAGAGTTTGATACAACTCTTATTAACACAGTAAATAATGGTATGATCCCGTTGACGATGTTGGACCCTCCAACATTCAAGGGATCTCCCCGATATGCAGTCCCAACTAGACCTCACACCGTTTGGTGTAGGATTCCCATCTGGTATGATGGCCTGAATGCCATTATCTTAAAGATATTCCTTAGTTCTTGCTTTTTAGCACGTGAGAGTGATCTACTTTGTCTTCAAATAGTGAGGTTCACATGCTTGGTGAGTGCTTTAGTGTTACTTGTGTCAAAGTTCTTTCATTGCAGAGGGAGAGGATGGAAGTCAGTCTCAGGTTGAAAGGGAATAGTCCCAACTCTACTAGAGACGCACACCACAATAGGACATGCACAACTTTCGGCGGAGTAGTCCACACAGATGTGATAGTCACAAATACAAGGTAAACAGATAACACATATAATACCTAGTGGAATAGTCCACATGAGTGTGAAGGGCATTATAACAAGTTTACACAAATGAATATGTCGAGTGTCCAATGGGATAGCCCACATGGCCAAGATAGTGTTAACAATTTATAAAACACATTTTTGTAAGCATATGTTTTAGAACAACCGAAATAGTTCAACTGTCTTAACACAGGTTAAAGCAACATGCATTACAAGCATCCAAAGAATAGTATTACAAACAATTACAATACATGTGTGAAAATGTGATGGCCTGTTAATAGGCATTTGAATTAAGTGAAAGTTCCAAGACACATTTGTACACCATTACATCACTAACCCCAATAGAGGGGTCTTGGAGCCACTTCTCACTCCTCAAAGAAAATCATACAGACTCTCAATGCTATGTGGGAGGATCCAAGGTGAAAAAGTCTTTTGCATGTAAAAATGAGGGGTATTTATAGCTAAGGGTAAAATTGGCCCTTGTGAATGTTTGACTTCCCTCATGACTGTTTGACATACATGACTCTTCAACTTTATATGACTCTTCGGATTTACATGTGGGTCTCTTGGACTTCCACATTACATTACATTGATTACAGCAATGTGGCCCACAATAGTGATGTGGCCGAGATGACTCATGACATGAATCTACACAATAGAACTGGTGTGTTCATACTGGTGGTGGTGTCCATTTCGAGCTATAGTGCTACTGAGTGATGGATGTCCTCTTAGTGTATCATAGCTTCACCTTCGCATGGCAAGGTGTTTGAAGTCTTCGATGGTCTTGTTGTTCACTTGATGTTGCATGTGCATGTCACTCCTTCGCTTATACTTTGGCATGCTTCATGTGTTCATCTATTCACGAAAAAATATCCTCGCATTCATTCCTCATTCATTTGTTCACGAAACAATCTCCTCACATGCATTCCTCGTTCTTTCGTTCACAAAAAAATTTCCTCGCATTCTCTCCTTATTCATCCTATTCATCGTCATGTCATATCTCATCCATGTAACTGTACCTACAATCGCTCATGGTGAGACGACATCAAATCCAGAAATCTCCTAGTCTACCATGATGCATTGTTGTTCTCTTTCGGATGCAGGAGATCAGGAGAGGGGACAAGGCTCTAAAACTATACAAGGAATATTTTAAGACGAGATGTGAGCTCTGGGAACTATTAGTGACAATTGTGAAGAGGTCACTGGTAGACTAAGATGGACAATCTAGACAAGGAAAATTTTAAGGATGAAAATTTTTCTTGAAGTTTAGAAACAATGGTGAATCTCATTAATCCCTAATATGCAAACTATAAAATGTTTATTGATATATTTGTAAGATTATTGAAATTTATAATGATTTTATATATAGCCTCTATATAATGTTGGCGATTTTAAAGGTAAAATAATTTTATATTCTAAAATTTGGGCGAATCACCTTTTATAAAAATTGGAAATTGGCGAATCTTTTTGTGGAAAAATCATGGAAATATAGCCCACTAGGCGAACATTAGCCCCTAAAATTTTCCATGAATCTAGATCAACAGTGACTTTCAATGGGATCTGGCTTAGCTAGAGGGAAAATTTGTGCAATTTTTTCATGGAGGCAGTACAAGTAGCAGAGGGGGACTGGCAGCAAAAACAACACAATTTCTCCGGGGAGATGGCAGCGGGCTGCAGGAGTGTTGCTAACAAAAACTATGCAATGCTAGGAGGATGGCCCGCTGGACATCCTTGCATAGTTTATGAGATGAGTGGGATGCTGGGGAACTACTCATGAAAATTGCACAGCTTTTCGGGCGAGCAATAGTCCACTGACTAGGTGACTGGCTAGAAGCACTACACAATTTTTTTAGGGAGAAAGTGACATACATAGGGTGTCTATCCAGCATGTCTGCGCAGTTTCTTCAGTTAGCAGAGTGGGCATTCTTTTCACCTTTTGGAAAAATTTTTGGGGGAGTGAGTCCATGGGTCATTGCCCAGTCAAAATCTCTGGTGGAATAGTTAGAGGCTTAGTTGATGTGCTTGTGAGAAGCACAGATTGAAATGGCTTGTTGGGAAACTTCTATGCTGATTTGGGTGACATTTGATTTAGTTGATTCTAGGGTTTTGTAGTGCAGACTAACTGGGAGGTATTCTCAATCTCTACGCAATTCTGGGTAGTAGTACATAATCATTGAGAGCTTAAAAGATGTCTGGTTGTTGGACGATGGTCTGGTCGATAAGCTTTAACAAAATGACTAAGTGTGTGAATGAGTGACTTCGTAGATGCATGACCTTGTGAACACATGTTATCACTCAGGTTGTTCCCTAGCTCTAGAAGGGAATATGGCCAAGGTAACCACTAACCAATCTGCAACCAGAGAGGGCTCTCTCTTTGTGATTTAGATTTGTTTGATTATATGTTAGGCTAGTTATGAAGCGCAAGTTTTGTTTGGTGTTTGGAAGATGACATTCAATAGCACAAGGCAGTAAGTTGAGAGAAGTTCAAACCATTGGGTTGATGGAGTCTAATGAAAATAAACTTCTGGATATGGTTTCTTTGGCAATAGGAAAATTGCAGAGCAAGATAATTGAACACAGAACAACATTGAAGTTGAAAAAGGATGAAATGAAGTCAAGAAATGAAAGGCAATCAAGAATCTTTCATTATGTTAACAAAGGGAAAGTGTGTAAACATTATCAGGGAACAATTAAGAATTCCTTGATGATATTTAGTGTGGAAGAACCAGCGAGACAAGAGCAGTTAAGAATTCTTGCCTATGCTAGTCCTGTGGAAAACATAAAAAACTACAGGAATTGAACACAGAGTACAGCAAAGTAAATTCTGGGTTATCCTTTTTTCCTGTAATTTAGAACATGGTATTCATATGATAAATAAAACACAAATACAATAACTCAAGAGTAAAGGAAACTTATTGATCCATGCATCAACACAAGAATTCTGCAATACATCCTTCAACCATCGATTCCACAACCAGCAAATTCACCAACACCACATCCAACAATTTTATTTCAGAAGAATTCTCAAAGTTTACAGAGCAGGTCCAGAATGATATTCATTAGCCAACACTAATACATCTCTTTTGAAAGTATTTATAATAAGTTTACAAAATATCCCGTAGGGAAATATTAAGACATAAATTTATCCATCTACTCTGGCAGAGGCAATAATTGATGTGGAAAAAACTACGCAGCAATAAATGAGGAAATAACTATGTTGTACTAGCTTCTTGAGGTGTCCTATTATTGCTGACTTTTTGGCTCTGATAGTCGGTCGATGCTTGTTTCCTTGATGTGCGTTCCTGATGTGCTGTCATTTGCCACCTGTGCCTGAGTTTGTTTCGCCTTTTGGCGCGAATTCTCTCCTCGGTTGATTTGATTTTTTGATAGGAGACCCTGATATTACCTCTTACCTATAATGCATATAATTTACAAAAAAAGAGAACGCAACTATCTTGGTAAGACCTCCAGCATGCTCTGCCACCACTGATCTATTGGTAATTGATGCTTTCTCAATTTAATTAGTGTCTCATCATCTTTAGTGTACATGTAATAGTTTGGCTGGAAATCAAAAAGATGTGCCACCTCATGCTCAATAAAAAACAAACTTTCCAATTTATAATATAAGCTTTGTCCAGAGGGAGGCACTGTCTCTTCTGAGCTGCTTGATGATGCTGTAATCTGATTTTGCACATAGGTATTTAGCGTATGAGCATATTGTTCTTGTTTTAACAACTTCCCACTGCTAGTGACTAGGCTAGGTAAACCTTTTCTCTGTAACATTGCAAATTTATGTCTGAAGGCCTCTATCTCTGTATGCATTTCTTGGCATTTTCTTTCTACAATTTGAACAAAATTCCTCATAGTTAGCACCTTCTTGACTCTCAAAATAGTCTCTATCCTGTTATGAATGTCTAGAGATGCTAATTGTTCACTGTTATGAGTGGTTAAAAAATGAATCATCTGATTGGCTTGCTCAGGCTTATTTGCCAATAATACCCTGGCCTTTTGAGTTTCATAGTGAGCCACACCTATCAATTCTATCTGATCAAAAATAGTTCGTATTGCTATCCATTGATCAGCAATAGCTTGGCCAATCTTATCCCAGAAAATGGTCTTGATTTCTGTCAGAGTTCTATGGCGAGTGAGGTCCTTCTCCAAATCTTTTATCTTATTCTCTAGGGCCTTCACTTCCCTTGTTTTCTCAGCTACAGTCATTTTTGACTTGTCATAACTAACCTCAATTTTGGCTAGTTTTTCCTTAGTTTCCTTTAACTCTGCCATTTGGATCTCCAAAGCCTTTATTTCTTTCATCATTTCTTCCATGCTCAGGCTGGCCTCTTATAGTGCGGTTGTTGTAGTTGCTGCTAAAGTTGAGGTACCTGCTGTCGATGTTGATGCTGGATCAAGGGGAGGGGTTATGATGGTGACTGCTAGAGGAGGAGTTGTGAGAATTGGAGTTGTTTGAGCTGGCTGAGAGGCCAACTCCTGTTGTTTTCCTTGTAGAGCTGCTTTTAAGGCTTTCTCTGTATCCAACAATCTTTGGTTCATCCTCATTAGTAAATTGACCACATCCTCTTCTTCTTTTTGTTGTGCCACCTCTATGGTTTGGGGGTGTATTGTAGCTTGGAGCTTCAGTTGTCTTCTCAGGGCTGCTATATCTTCCTCCTTCTTTCTTATTAAGGCCTGTATGCCTTTGGGATCCTTGGGATCATGTCCTAATTCTATGATAATCTCTTCCAAGGATTTTATTCTATTATCCTTGGCTAATGAGGAGGCTTTCTCCAGCTCTAATTGGGTAGAAGTGTTATACAATGAATTTTGCAGTCTATGAGCCATTAGTGCTTTGTCTGCCAAGGTGGAGTATACCATTTCTCCAGCCTGTTTGTGTAACTCAATCTGGTCTATTGGGTGGATGTCTTTAGCAAGAACTTCCAGATTGGTCCTAATATAATCTGCAGCTGACTTTGGCTGCTGTATAGTGGGCCTGAAGTGACTAAGGGTCATATTCCCTGCCTGGATATCATAGGCTGCCATTAGCCTTTGTTGATTTGTGGGAGCCATTCTTAACAATTGGTTATAAAGCTGAAACCTCATTGGTTCATTTCTAGCTTTGATTTCTATGAATGCTCTCTTGATATCAGAGCCCTGCTTGCTCTGTTGCTTGGTGGATGTTACCTCCACACCAGGATGTCTCTCTTGCTCCTGCTGAAAGGAGCTAGTCAATGTCCCCAAAAATTGAGGGATCTGTTGTTCAGAAGTTCCCTCACCCCTAATGTTGCATGTTGTTTCTTCTGTGAGTTCTTCTTTAGAATAGGGGTTTAGCCTTTGTCTCTTCTCACCTTACTGGTCTGTAGATGCCCCTGTAGGTGTCTCTTCTGGTCTATCCCTCTTTTTGGCTCTTTCCTCATTATGAGGGGTTTGTAGTACAGGGATCTCGTCTTCCTTTACTTGCGTTGAAGGGCCTTGTTCTTGACCCTTTTCCTGGTTTGTAGATGGTTGTTCTGCCATTGTATTCTACTTCTCTGAATGTTTTATTTCTTTACCTTTCCCTGCAGGTGGAGTGGTTTCTTGAGCCGACTGTTGTGAAGGTGTAGCAGCTGATGTGCTTGCTCCAATATGTTGAGGCTGTGTGAAAGGGACCTGTGCAAAATAATCCAGGTTAATTCTCTTCTCATAGTCTTTCATTTCTTTTTCTAATCTTTCTTCTTCAGTAAGATCTTCAATTAGTGT
>APFE030541789.1:58668-78544 GCA_000404065.3 Pinus taeda | reverse complement strand
CAAGATAAAGCTACTTGTTTGTTTTACTATCTTGGAGAGTTAATTACTCCCTACTCCAAGATACTAGCCTAAGCTATATTGGTGTATCAGAGCCCTAGAAACAAAAAATTGCTAGATTGATTTTATATTAAGCGTGATTTTTAGTGGTTTTTGATTAAGTCAAAAGGTGATGGAGATGAAACTTATGGTGTAAAGACTCAACACAAAATCACTACAAAAATGCACTTAAGATGATTTAAATAATCTTCTCTCTTCAACGAAGTTCTAGCTAAGAAAGAGTTGAAAGATGCAAATACCTAAAACCACAAATCTTTCTTTAACGATCAAATCAAAAGAAGAGTATTCGTTTCAATGCACTAAAAAACGAGACAACTAATTATTTCTACAAGAATTTCTCTTTTCATTCGAAAACTCAAATGCTACTAAGAACAAACTTTCAAAAGAGGCCTTTCATTTTTTTTTGTTAAAAAACATTCAAAACTAGAACTAAAGCAAATCTTTGATAAAACTATTGAATAAAGCAAACTTAAGATCTACAAACTAAGAAAACCTATTTGAAGTAAAAGCTTACAAAAATCTTTTTGAGGATGTTTTACTTGGTCACAAGCAAACCAAGGACCAATTTGTCCAGAATCACAAATAAGTCAAGAACAACCAATTTTGTTTTCCTTTTGAAAATGAAAATCCAAACTTTCAATCACAAGTCTTTCAAAGTTTTATAAAGAGAAAACTCAAAGCAGATTCCTCAACAAGGGGAGATTTCATAAATGGTCAAACTCTCAAGAAGACTGGTAGACACTAAGGTGATCTGAAGTCCCTACAGCCTCCAAGCTCAGAGCCACTACACAACCAAATCGAAAAACAAACCCAACATGCAAAACTCCTAGCAATTCCACCTAAAACCCTAATGCTAATGAAATTAAACCAAGGAAAGATTTCAACCAGACACATGCAGGTATGGGCATAGGATAACCACTAGAAAAACTAAATAAAACTAAATGAAAGAGCAAAAGTCAAAATTTTCAAAAATTTAGCAGGGTACGCAGGTGCAGAGTTTACCCAGGTGCGGGTACGCTCTGTGCACAAAGTAAAAGTGCATAGGGGTACGCACTGTGATACACGTGCAGACTGCGGACTTCGACCAAAGTAATGAAAAATAAAAAACAAAGCTAAATCCACTAAGTCTACCCAAAGCCACACACAACAAGCCAAAAACAGAAACAAAAAGGCAAGTTTCTCAAGTCAAAGAAAAAGGATGAAAACAATCAAGTCCCTAGCGGAGTCGCCATTTTGTCACGCGGAATGGGTCGATCTTGCAGACAAAATAGACCTTCCTAGAATCTAATGAAGACCTAATGACAAACAAACCAACCAGACACTATCTTTCTCTAAATGCGCT
Organism: Pinus taeda; assembly: GCA_000404065.3. Lineage (NCBI taxonomy): Eukaryota > Viridiplantae > Streptophyta > Pinopsida > Pinales > Pinaceae > Pinus > Pinus taeda. The sequence goes on along the minus strand of APFE030541789.1, from coordinate 77,145 downwards.
TTATAAATAATGGCAAACAAATATGTTTAAGGCCTACCTCATGTCCAACGCAAGTTTGGAGATGCCTTCGCTTCTTTGATCCAAGTAAGTTTCTTTGTCACAAACCTGCAAACACAAACAAGGCAAACGATTAAATAGCACCTGAATAACCAGTATTATAAAACATATTTAACATGAAAGTCAAGGAGTCCATGAAACAAATAACATGAGATATTTGTTGAGAAAAATGAGCTTGATTGTATTAATTCAAAAGAAGAAGAACTTTACAACCTTTGCCTTGACGCTGTACAAGCTCCTCCCAGGGTCCAACAAGAAGTCTCCTCTACTTTGACAAGCTTCACTCACTCCCCAATGAAGCCAAAAAGGTATGTGATCTCTCCTCTTAAGCTCAAATAGGAAGTCTTGATTTCACTAGCAGTTACCCTCAAAAGCTCAGCTTCTAACCTCCCAGGCCATTGACCCAATGCCTCAATTTATAGTGCAATGGAGATCAGTTACCAGGTCCTCCTTCAAAGGGATAGAATCCTCCTTCAAAGGGATAGCTCCTCTTAACAAGGGATTAGTTCCTCCTCTTATGGAATGCATGAACCACTTGGAGCGAACAATCCACGTAACAAATCCTTCTAGAAAACTCTAGAATTAACCCAAAGTGAGTTTTTTAAGATAAAAATCGTGCCTTTTGACTTTCACAGGGGTACACACCCTCCCCTTTACATATAGAGCGTATAAGTACGTAGATATCCTGAACAAAAGGTGCGGGTCCGCAGGCAAAAGTGAGAGAAAGTGCGGAACCAGAGTTACATTGCTTTTTTGATGTCTTTCTCTCATTTCTAAAGCTTGTTCTGAAGAGCTGAGGTTTGAGACTTGCTTAGGAAGCTAGCATAGGTGGTGATAGACCCATACCGACTGCAAATAATCAAGGTGACGATATTTTTGTGTAAAAATGCTCTACCTCTTCTGTCCTTGGCCTTTCTTCTTGATTTTGAACTGCTTTTCCTTGGCTCCTTCTAGAGAAACTCGATCTCTATCTTTTCTACTGATACTTCATAACTTCCCTAGAGAATCTTGGTCTCTAAGTCTTCTAGAGAAACTCGATATCTACTTTGATTACCCAAAAGAATATTCTTTTGCTACCCCAGAAAATACCTCCCTTTGCTATCCTAGAAGAAACCCTACTTCACAAGTCCCAGAAGAATTATTGTTTGTATACCTAGAAGAATCTTGTTTACTGCCCCAAAAGAATGCCTTTTTTTCTCTGATCCAGAAGATCCCTTCTTCGTTGTCCCAGAAGAATGTCTTTCACAACCCTAGAAGAAACCCTTTCACTTTCTTACTTCACACTTTCTTCTGCACCTTTTCTAGCACTTCTCTTAGACCGAATTTAGATCAAATTTCTTACTCTGAATGGACGCTGAGTTCTTCTATTTATACACCTCTTCACTTAGCCTTTAGGCTGACTTGACAGCTCGAGTTAGGCCAACTTTATCTAGCATTTTATTCATCGTTTGTAGGCCGACTTGAAGCGGTTAGGTGAGAAGTTCTTGGAGGATACTTTACATAGACATGATTGACCTTTTACAAATTGTAACTTGAATTCATTTACATGAAAATGACTCTAACATTTTAAGACTGGATGATAAATAAATCCTAAAGACTCTCAATGGGAGTCTTGACTCAAAAACAAAATCCCTTGCTCATGAAACCCATGAAGCAATTCAATATAATAATTTTGTTTTTCTTATTCGCATGTCATTGCATAAAATCATAATTGCATGTCATTATGAAGACCTAACCTAGTTACACTTTTCAACAATCTTAACTTTGGATCTACAAAGCTTCGAGAGAGATCAAATCTCTTGAGGTGTAAACTTCTTTTAGAGTTAAAAAAAAAAATTTGACCCCCGTGGGCATTTGGTAGTTCAGAGTTAAGATGGATGTAGGTTGGTTTAATTATTAGTTTTTATTAATTTTTATTAGCTGAGATTAGATCCATCATAAATAGATCTACATTTTACATTTAAAGGAATTTTTCCATTAAAATATATATCTATATGGTTGTTGGAATTTTATGCCTTTAAATAGGCTACATTACAGCTGAATATCATGGGAAAACCATGGTTTAGAGTTGAATAATACCATGGGAAAACCATGGGTTGTCAAAATAGGAGTCCTAAAATTGTTAATGTTTATATGGCATAACAACATATTGATTAAATTCAATCGTGGTCATTATTTTAACTTATATGGTAAAATATGAATCTTAATTTATAGGTACTATTTATATGTTATATATTTTACTGTCCCTGCATAACTGTCATGCTCCATGTCTCCAACCTGATGTCCATGACTCTAGTTGTCCATGATGTCCAACCCATGTAGACTTCATCCCAACATCTGGCCATATGCATCCAAGTCTGCAATCTGTCATAAAGAAGCCTCCTCCCAAGGCTGCTTGCTAAGTTGTTATAGCCCCTTCCAAACAAGGTCCCTACACCAACCCTTCTCCAAGGTTGTCTATAGAGAAAGGAGGGCCAGGAAGTTTCCTCCCTGAATCTCATCCACCCATGTATCAGATTGATGGTGTGTCCTCAAGTATCTGTGCACAGCCTCAATCTCCTCACATGTACACCTAAGCTCACCTAGCTTGTCCTTCGTCAACTGAAAGTCATATATGCCCATAGCATACATGCAAAAATCCACTATACCAGCCGGATCTCTACCTCCATAATCTTCTACAACCACTGCCTCTGAAGTAGTACTCAGACTGCCTTCTTTCGCAACTCCATTGTGAAGATCATCAGTAGAAGATGTCTCTGTCAAGTGCTTCAAGGTTCGTGAGCTTGACCTCTCACTTACTTCATCCTTCCTCACTCTTGCAACGAAGTCAATCAACTTCCCTTCCTTCGTTGTTTGAGTCATACTCCCAAGTCCTCTTTGCTCCATGTCCTCATGCTTCACATTTGGATCTTTCGGATACAAAGTCATAGAATTCATCCTCGGTGTATACCCCAAGCAACTCCTTCTATTCATCGGAACCATCATGGTTCTTCCTTCCGCTGTGATCAAGAGAATGTCCCAGTCCACCATTGGTATGGCTTATGCAAGCCTCTTGAAATCTTGCCCTAGCACCATAGAATGATCATCCATGTCCATGATCCTCAAGTCCAACTTTCCAAACCACGATCCCACTCTCACCTGAGTGTTCTCCATCACACTAGTAACAACCTCCATGGTAGAGTTGACTGCTTTCAAAGCACTCCATTCCCTCTCCATCTTTGCTTTCTTCCCTAAAGACTTTGTTGCTTTCCTGCTTAAGAAGCTATGAGTAGCCCCCGCATCCACCAAAGCTACAAATCTCTTGCGCTTCATGTTCACCTGCACAAAACTCAGCTTTAAGGCATCACCTCCTTCTGTTGGCTTTATCTTGTGTCTTACATCAGCAACCTTCTTCAAGAATTTGGCCTCAGTAGTGTCAATTGGCTTATGCTCCAACTTTATATTCCTCCTAAGGTACTTCACTTCCTTGCTCGGCTCTTCTAAGCAACCTGATCTTGGTCTAGCTTGATTTCCTTCAAGCTTGTCCTCCATCGCATTTTGATCAAGTGCACCAACCAAGTATCCATTGACTACTTCCATAGAACTATGCTTCTGAACATCCTCTGGATTGTCACAGTAGTGAGTTCCCAGCCTATCAATGTAGTCGACCTCTTCCTGCTCAATCACAATGATCTTCTTACCAAGAAGCTTCTTCTTTATCTTCTCCTTAATTTGCTTGACTTCGGCTTCCACCATGGCACTTTTCCTCCTTAACCGGGCTCTTTCATCCAAGAGCTCTTGAAGACCAAGACCACTCTGTCGGATCTCCTCATCAAGTTCCTTGAGTTCAACATCTGTCATACTTCCACATTGGCTCTTAAGCTCTTCAAGTTCCTTCCTTAGTTCCAAACATCTTTCCCGAATCTTCATGTTCTCAGCCTTCATCGAAAACCAGTTAGAACTCCATCGACCCATCTATTCCAACACTTTGTACCAGAAGACTTCACCTACATTATGGCTAGACTCACCTATCATAGGTTCATCCACCATCCTTGCCTTTCAGTCTTCTCCAAGTTCCCTGCAAAACATGAACCGCTCTTGTTTCACTTGTATGTGAAATCAGCTTCCTTCACCTGCAAGTACCTGTCACGAGCAACCCTGCTCAAACACCAACTGGCAAGTGTTTACACACCTGCTTCACCCAACTTCCTGCAAGACTCCTCCAAGTCTTCATACTAGCTCTGATACCACCTGTCACGACGTTGAAGCCTCGGTAGTCTTTCAACTGCTCTTGGTGAGGTGCGGCACCACCGAACACTTTCTTTTCACCAATACCTATGTTCGTGGACTACACCTAACCACTTATCCTACTTAGTTTGTGTTTCGCAACCAAGTATTATTAATGTTTCCTTTATACCAATGAACACCCATACACATTCATTAACATCAGCAATTATACATGAGAACACAATTGCACCGTATAAAGGGAGGGGCAACTCCCTGAACAATGAGTCTGCCCGAATAATATATTATACAATCTTTCAATGTTACAAAGCTTTACAAGTATACTTGGAAACTCCAAGTTTCATACTTAGCCAATTTTACATCATTACCACACCTCTGTGTGCCAACCAAGATTTCCTTGCCCAAGTCAGGCGAGCGCGCCCTCACATGAGATGCCTTCCTCACTTCACAACCGAATCTTGTTTCTTCGTGCATGACGGGCGGGTGACTCCACCAAGTCACCAAGACACCCTCTTCCTACGCACAACTGGCTTCACCAATGTCCCATCGTTTACTCGACTTCACCAACGTTCCATCGTTTTATGTTTACACAACGGACAGGCGCTCACTCGAGCCACCCAAGAACCCGTGTCAACCTTCACCCGAGTGGCGGGCGACCTCTACCCGCGCCCTCACCCAAAACTGAGACAATGCGTTCTTCTTCGTGTAGCCTCGCCCAAGGTTCGGCGCATCACCGTTCTGCGTCTTCCCTTTTATTGTTGCGGCTACCCTTTGTTCTTCACACTTCTCCTTGTTGGATGAGTGAGTTCGTTGATGCCAAATGATTCCAACTCTCATACAATATATATACTGTCCAACAGTTATGCCATTCCCTTGGCTGACCCATTCAATCATCAACCAACATTTCTATTCATGCTTGTGGCTTGGTCGGCCCGTCAACCAACGCCCTCAACCATAACTTCCAACCATCGGCTTCATAGATGGATTGCCCACGCTCATCCATCATATAAATATGTTCGTTCAACCTTCTTTAATGCGTGTTATAATATACCTCCATGAACTTTAAGTCTGAAATTGCCTTTGCTTATGTTCCCCAATTGAGTCGCACTTCATGTCGGGAGTGCGTGTCAAGGACTGCAGGTCCTTACACTGTGCTTCCCATACAACTTTTATTATGAACCAAAACTGGTCTGAATCTTCATTCCCTACTCCCTTGAACACTGGTAGCTTTATCGCACTTGCCATACTACTTTGTAGTGGTGGCGGAGGTGGTATGGGCGAAGACAGGGGTGAAGACGGTGAAACTTGCTTTGGGGTGGGTGGGGGTGGTATGCGCGGAATTCTCTGTCTTATCAGATTGATCGCACTTCTTGGCAAAAATTTCATGAGACCTTATTCGCCCCCTCGCAGAGGTGAAATCAAGGGGCTAGTCTCTAGTTCTGTGCTACCTTTGTTTATTTAGATTCTCCCACTTAGCATAGCCCCAAACATCAATTTATTTGCATAACCCATTTTTCAGACAGCAAGATTTTAATCCAAGTGTTCAAAGATTTAACGTACATACCTCGCGGTCCCTTGAGGAAGCGTCATTCTGCCTTGCTATAGCTAATTGAAGTATCTACCGAAAATTTGGTGATGAATCCTCCTATGATTTGATCGAGCCAGTGACCAACAACACGTGATCTTATCTTCCGATGCTTCCAATCTGCGCACCAGTTCTGGAGTCCACACAATAGGTTTGTCAAGTTTACACCTTCCTTGGCTATCTTCTAGCTTCGTGACCCACTCGTACAATTCAGTAGGGAAGGATGCAAAAAAAAATTCGTGGATCTCCATATACAAGTAGAAATCTAACCACTCTTGCTTTGATAGTCGCGGATTCTTGTTTTCCTGCGTCACGAACTCGTGAATCTTTTTGTCCAACCAATCTTCAATTCCTTCCTTTGTCAGATTCTAGTGATACGACATCAAATATATCTATGCAGATCCCGGTCTCGGCAACGGAACCATTTGTTGCCTTGTTGGGGCCTGACCCAGGTTCAGAGTTAATTAGCCAAACAAATCGTTGTACTACTAGCCCTTTCGGCAACAGTCCACAGAGCGCGGACTGAGGTCTCACCCGAAGTAGTATGGGAGGGTGCTAGAACCAAGTTTCCGCACCCTTGAGATGTCTGATAGGTATGACTGGTCCTCGGTTTGTTCCTACGTGCAGGTCGCTTCATGCACTTCTCGTTCCTCGTAGCCTGATACACTGCCTTCACGCAGCCCTAACCAGGGGTTGTGCCGTGCTCTGCGCTATTACCCGAGATATTACTTATCTTCCAAGTTAATTAATTACCTTTGCCTACTTGAATGTCTTAAGTTATAACTAGCAATACAAAACATTCATACACGATCGTGTAGTAAATAAACAGTATACTTGCAAATTATATCCAATCATGCATTAAATCACGAAAATATACACAGGATTATTGCAAAACTTCTCTTTATTGATTCTCCCAACAGTTACAGACTTGAATTTCCCTCCACACTCAGCTGTAGGGGTTCGCGCACTCAGCTGCAGAGCCTTCTCCTACTCTATGACCCACAGGCACACTTTACACTTCGACTCAATCACTTAGACTTCTCATGCTTCCCTTCTATTCCCTTTTTTGTTATCCTATACACTTAGAGCCTTGCTCTATTTATACAATCCCATGGTCCGCATACCATGGGTAGGTCTATCAAGCTAACATTACAGTAAAAAACTAGGGTGGACAACCCTGTGACTCTATCATACTTTCGTGCCCCGCGCCTGCAATTCACAGAGCTTTTACAAAAGGATTCGGTCAAAACTTGGGCTTTAAGCCCCAAAACATGCCTTGGGGGGTTTCCATGCCCAACAACAGGTAATCATGGAAAGTGACTAACCATGGGTGGAAAAAATGGACAACCAACGACAAAGTTTCATAGTACGACCTAATGGGTGGGCCAAGGTGACTTGAGGGGTAATCTAATATAGTCTATGATTGTTGGGAGATCAATTGGTAAACTAAGGTGACCCAGAAGGGTTTTTTTTTGTGTTTGCAATAGGTCCATGGGTGTGATCTGACTAGAGGAGTAAGTTTTGTAATTTGTATATTATGTTATATAAAGACATTTATGGCATATTAGGTTGTGATCCACCCCTTTGACAAAATTTGATGATATTGTATTTGATGTATAGATAATATATTGATAATAATACCTATGAAGAAGATTTAATGTGATGCATAATCATATTAAGGTACTTAGGGTTTGGATTAAGAAAAAGATTGTTGTTGCATTATAGCTTAATGAAAACATCAACCAAGTGAGGTGTATCCTAGGTGGATTAAAACCGAGTTAGTCATTCACTCAGTGAGAAACAGGTTAGCATTGCATGCCTAGAGAAAACCAATTGCCTTGACCAATTATGTTGTAAAGTCATGCATCAAGACATTCGATCCCTTATGGTGTTTTATAAACTCAGGTTTAAGACTCTCTCTCTCTCTCTCTCTCTCTCTCTCTCTCTCTCTCTCTTCTCGCTCTCTCTCTCTCTCTCTCTCTCTCTCTCTCTCTCTCTCTCTATAATATTATATATATAATATATATATATATATATATATATTATATATACTCATTCCCTATGTGAACTCCATGTGAAATTTGAAAGAAATTACACATATTCCTCATAATAAATAACTTACCATTGAAATGTTCTAACCATATTAAATTATTCACTTTTGCTTAATCTATACGTAAAGATTATATTCAAATGTTTTACTTAATATATACATTGAAACATATTATTTATGACCATCACTAAAATATTTACCTTGTTATTAATATTTTTTAAACACCACTTATGAACTCTATATTAAACTTTGAAGGAGTTGCATATTTATCTCATAATGAAAAGTAAAAACTATTTATAGAGAAAATTAAAAAAGGTTTATATTTATTATTTTATGTTTTTATATCTCTATATATAACTAGCCTACATCCATCTTTGTTGAAAAATCTAGGGAATTCAAAGATAACAATTTTTATGCTTGATACTTGCTTGTAATGCACTTTTACTTCTTAATCTTATATTATTTTCTTTGTCATCTTATTAATTTGTTATTTCATCAAGACAATTACCAATATGCATAAAGCACGAGTGACACAGTATGTAGGCTTCTTAAGTGAGGGCCAAAACCTCTCACCTCTTGAGAGGAAAACTTGATCAAAATTATTCTTCTAGATCTTTAATTGATAAGTACAAAGACCATGACACAGACCCTTGACTCTAGTATTCTCTCAAGAACCTTGATGCTCTACCTCTTCCTTCCTTCACCTTTATTCTTGATCTTGAACTACTTCTCCTCAGCTCTTTCTAGAGAAACTCGGACCCTATTTTTTCCACTACTCCTTCACGACTTCCGTACAGAATCTTTGTCTCTAGGTCTTCTTGAGAAACTTGATCTCTACTTCGATTACCCATAAGAGTCTTCTTTTGTTGCCTCAGAAGATACCTTCCTTGGCTATCCCAGAAGAAACCGTACTTCGCAGGTCCCAGAAGAATTCTTCTTCGTATTCCCAGAAGAATCTTGCTTACTACCCCAAAAGAATGCCTCTTTCGTTGATATAGAAGATCCCTTATCTGCTGTCCTAGGAGAATGACTTTTGCAGCCCTAGAAGAAACCATTTCACTATCCTTACTTTTCACTTTCTTCTACACCTTTTCTTCGCACTTTTCTTAGACCGAATTCATATCGAATTGATTGCTTTGAATGGAGCCCGAGTTCTTATATATATACCCCTCTTCACTAGGTCTTTAGACCGACTTGATAGCTAGAGTTAGGCACAATTTATATAGTAGTTTCTTCATCATTTGTAGGTTGACTTGAAGAGGTTAGGTGAAAAGTTCTTGGAGGATACTTTACATAGACAATATTGACCTTTTACAAAGTGTAACATGACTTCATTTACATGACAATGAATCTAACATTTTATGAATAGATGATAAATAAATCCTAAAGACTCTCAATGGGAGTCTTGACTCAAAAACAAAATCCCTTTCTCATGAAACCCATGAAGCAAGTCAATATAATAATTTTATTTTTCTTATTTACATCTCATTACATAAAATCATAATTACATGTCACTATAAAGACCGAACCTAGTTATACTTTTCAACACTCCCTCTTAACTAGGGAGTTATTCATAATGGTACTTGGACTTTCTCAATCTGAAAAATCTTAGATAAGAAGAATTCAGATTTGTAACTCATTTGTATAGCATCATATTAACCATCATTTTTATATAGCAAGGTCTTGAATAACAACTCTATCTCTCCACATTATCATAAAACAATGCTTGTGAGACCAATGATTTATAGACACACTCATCATTGTCTCTCTCGGAACATACCCCACCTAGGTTCTCTTAGGATATGCTCCATGAGGACTATTATTTTCTTGGACTCCCCAGTCCCACAAAGAATATTGGTCCTCCATAACTACTCTTTCATGGGATTCCCTATCTCATCCCCTAAGAGTATCATATGCCAAATGATTACACAATCCTCCATTCTGTCTATGGAGGATACTTTACATAGACAAGATTGACCTTTTACAAAGTGTAACATGACTTCATTTACATGACAATGACTCTAACATTTTAACACTATATGATAAATAAATCCTAAAGACTCTCAATGGGAATCTTGACTCAAAAACAAAATCCCTTGCTCATGAAACAGATGAAGAAATTCAATATAATAATTTTATTTTTCTTATTCACATCTCATTACATAAAATCATAATTTCATGTCATTATGAGGACCTAACCTAGTTACACTTTTCAACAATCCTAACTTTGGATCTACAAAGCTCCGAGAGAGATCAAATCTCTTGAGGTGGAAACCTCTTTTAGAGTTAAAAAAAAATTGATCCCCCTCGGCATTTGCTAGTTCAGAGGTAAGATGAATCTAGGTTGGTTTAATTATTAGTTTTTATTATTTTTTGTTAGTTGAGATTAAATCCATCATAAATAACTCTCCATTTTATATTTAAAGGAATTTTTTATTTAAAATATATATTTATATGTTCCCTGGAATTTTATGCCTTTAAATAGGCTACATCAGAGTTGAATACCATGGGAAAACCATGGTTTACAGTTGAATAATACCATGGGAAAACCATCGAGTCCTAAAATTGTTAATGTTTATATGGCATAACAACATATTGATTAAATTTAATTGTGGTCATTATTTCAACTTATATGGTAAAATATGAATCTTAATTTATAGGTACTATTTATATGTTATATATTTTACTGTGATATATATATTATTTATCTAAAAATTTGATTTTTTTGTTATTGAGGTGGGAGGCTCATTCTACAACCCAGTATGAGGGGATGTGTAAGCTCCCATGTGCCCTTTTAAAATAAAATTAAAAATTATGTTCTAAATAGAAAATAATGGTTGGTTATAAATATATCTAATATATATCTATATATATATATATATATATATAAATTTTTGTAAAGTGATTAGAAGTAAAAAACAATGTGTTAAACTTTTTCAAAAATATTTGACACAAGAGATTTAAAATAAACTATTTGAAGATCTATGTGAACTAATTTACAAGGATATAGTTTATATATATATATATATATATAAGTTTGTATGGTTAACATTTTCATCTGGTTCTATATATACTCTCTTTAGCATTCAAAAATACAATTTAAATAATGAAAAATAGCACATTGTATTTTGCACTCTAAAAAAGTTTGCACATGAAGAAATTTGATCTCTCTCTGCTCATGTTAGATCTGTAGTTAAGATGGATTTATATTGATTTTTGCTACTTTTAACTTTTTATTACTAATTGAGTAAACATTTAAATGTTTACAATAACATCTCTCCCATTTAAAGCTCTATATTACTTTTAAACAAAATTACATTATAACAAATTGAATTATTATTTTTATTACTTTTAACTTTTTATGAAATTTAAATGTTTTTTTATGGCTTATTAATTAAATTGAGAGAATTATTATTTTAATTTATATGGTAAAATAAATTTTAACTTATAATTACCATATATAAATTCTGTATTTTAATTTGATATTGTATATTATAATTTTCTTTTATTTTTTTTTAGTAATTTTATTAATAAAAACAACTTTACCACCTAATAAATTTAATTTATTAACTTTTATATTTTATTATTAATTAAAATCAATATTAAAGCATAATGAAACACTACAACATGCCTCGATTAAAGGTTTTATATTATTTTTAACCTTTAATTGAATCTACAAATAAATATTTACAAACATATATACCAGTGCAACATCACTCTTTTATTAAACTTTAAAACATATCCCAACCCAATAAACATAAAATTATTTTATTTAATATAAATATTAAAATATTCCATTTATAATTTAGGATCTCAATTCCAAAAATTATACATATATCTAAACACCAATTCAATTACAATAATCATATCTAACAACTTAATTGTATAAAACATAGTTAGATAAGGGCAAATCCTATTTTCCAACTCTACTTGCATTATAAATGCAGTCTGACATGCAAGGGAAATAGGGGTTGCCTTGCATTTATATTTCTCTTAAAATTGACTTTGGCATTTATATTTCCCTTGCATGTCAGACTGCATTTATAATGCAGTAGAGTTGGAAATAGGATTTGCCGCTAGATAACCTGTAAAGTCAAATAACAAGACAATAATCTAATCATTGATAATTGATCGATCGTGCCACGCGTCCCAGTTTTTGAAGTTCACCTATTGTTTTCCACCCAACTGTCCAAAACAAGCCACAATGGAGATCAGCGTTGAAAATCCAGCAAGAAAGCATTACAAGAATTAAATTCTTACTTCCTATTCCCACTTGGGCAATTTAACAGAAGACAGCTCAGGTCAGGACGCACAACTGAAACTCCATGTGAAAAATGGCCCGCAAATCTACATGATTTCTAGGAATCTACATCTCTGACTCCATGGACTGCAATATGATATGATATCCTTCAAAAATTAACATGGACATAAACACTCCACGTGATAAGACGATTGATATTTCTCTTTTCCTTATTTTTTCCCATTGATTTCACTTCACTTTTCAAAGTCTTTCAGTACATCACTGTACACACCATTTTTGCTAAGAATTTCTTCATTAAATTCATATATTCATGGTTTCTTCCTTTTATTAAATTCATACCCTACAGCCAAGAATTTCTCCCCCACTACATTCATGGTTTCTTCCCACTAATTTCCCTTTTCCAAGATTTATTCACATCATTTCAGTACATAGTATAGCTATTAATAATTGAAATATCGCTTTATTTTTTTTCCCATTGACCGGATGTAAAGGGAATGAGCCTGTGATTAATATTTGTCCATGATAGTGGAAAGCTACCGACTTTTTCCATATCTCCTTTTATTAAATTTAAGAACTTCTCCACCCTTCACGTCTCTGTTCGGATGTTCACCTATTGTTTTAGGAGTTGTCTATAATGCGACTTTTTGGAGATTCCGGTGACGGAATCCGGCGGAAGAAATGAGGTTAAATCTTGATTTTTAGCAGTTAAAATGGTTTTTTAACTGGATATTTGGATTCAGCGCCCTGGAAAACCCCTGGGAGCCATTGATTGTGCATAAACTAGCTATCAAACTTGGGATTCCAATGAATTGCTGCCGGATTTTGCCCGGAAAAATCCGCCGAAAAGACTTTCAAAAAGTCGCGTTATAGACTACTGCATTGTTTTCCAGCCAACTGTCCAACATCAGCGTTGAAAATCCAGCCAGAAAGCATTACAAAAATTAAATTCTTACTTCCAATTCCCACTTGAGCAATTTAACAGAAGACAGCTCAGGTCAGGACGCACAACTCGAACTCCATGTGAAAAATGGCCCCGCAAATCCTAGGAATCTACATCTCTGACTCGATGGATTGCAATTTGCTGCACAACTCAAACTCCATGTGAAAAACAGCCCCGCAAATCTACATGATTTCTAGGAATCTACATCTCTGACTCGATGGATTGCAATTTGTTATTTCTATGATAAGACATCCTTCAAAAATTAACATGGACATGAACACTCCACGTGATAAGACTATTGATATTTCGCTTTTCCTGTGGAAGAACACTGTGGTAGTAGTTGTAGTGCATCTCATTACTTTTTCCCATGGATTTGATTTCACTTTTCAAAGTTTTTCACTTTGGTAGCCTACCCACTTTCTTTCTTGTCATACAACATTTTTCTATATTTCCTTTTATTAAATTCACACCCCACAGCAATGAATTTCTCTCCACTTTCTTTATTACATTCATATATTCATGGTTTCTCCTTTTTATATTTCCTTTAATTAAATTCATAGCCCACAGCCAAGAATTTCTCCCCCACTTTCTTTATTAAATTCATATATTCATGGTTCCTTTTTTTAATATTTCCTTTAATTAAATTCATACCCCACCGCTAAGAATTTCTTTATTCATGGGTTCTTCCTTTTATTAAATTCACACCCTACAGCCAAGAATTTCTCCCCACTACATTCATGGTTTCTTCCCACTAATTTCCCTTTTCCAAGATTTATTCACATCATTTCCGTACATAGTATTATTAATTGAAATATCGCTTTATTTTTTTTCCCTTTGACAGGATGTAAAGGCAATGAACCTGTGATTAATATTTGCCCATGAGAGTGGAAAGCTACCGACTTTTTCCATATCTCCTTTTATTAAATTTAAAAACTTCTCCACCCTTCACGTCTCTGTTCGGATGTCCCGTTCTCTCGCTCTGGCTTGGTACCGAAGAAATTCCCCACACTTTCTTCATCTCTTCAAAAGGCAATTCCTCACTGTCCTCCAACCTTTTCACGTTGTCTTTCATTCATTTATCCATACGACATTTACGAATTTACGAATCTCGCCGACTGTCTTCACATCCATACCACATTTTCTGATGGTGGAATACTACCGCTGTTTTCGGTCTACGACCACCGACCACCGCATCCTTCCCTCCTCATTTCTTCTTTTATGGCCCATAAAATAATAAAGAAATCCATTAATTAAAAATTAAAACTTTTCATATTTATTTTATATGAATATTAAATATTACAATTTCCATGAATTAACCATGTAGTATTGTTATTAAAAATATCAACAATAATTAACATCATTTCAAATATTTCAATCTTTATCTTAAATAAAAATATTTCAATATTTTGTTTTCACAAGTAATTAGAAAAACTAAACAAAATAAAAATAATCTTATAATTAAAATATTTTGAGAGGGTATTAAACAATCAAACAAAATATTATAATTAAACTATTTTAAGAGTGTAATAATATGAGGGAGATGTGTAATCTCTTTATTTCTCAACTCACCGTCTACACATGTTGTATGTGTGCGTATATGTAAATATATATTATGCCTTGAGAAGGATGAAGTCCCTAAATTAAAACCTTATTTAAATTGAAAAAAACTTGATAAAAGGTTTGTATGTCCAAGAATTTGATCCTTCTCGTGCATGATAAATTCTAGATACATAATGATTGAATTTCTACATAGTTTCCTAATATCCCTACCCTAATTTCTCTTTCTACCAATCTTTCAATTATTTCATATTAACTTTCTCATTATCAAAGAATTTTGTTTGTATGTCCAAGAATTTGATCCTTCTTGTGCGTGATAAATTCTAGATATATTGTAAGAGACCTGCCCTAGGGTCTGCTAGCAGATCTACTTTCTTCTGAAATTAAATGCGATCAGAGGCGATAACTTACTTACTTACACGGCTTTTAAACAAATACAATTTTATCATTTCATTCTAATCAACATAAATTAAGGTGAACATTTCATTCCGATAAAATTTACAAGAGTAGTCTATGGGGAAATACCTGTACCGGTGGCTGATGGAGATACCTTTGTCCTGCTGCCCCTGCTGGACGCTCCTCTTGACGGACCCAACTTGATTTACCTCCCAGCCAACTAGGAAATAATTTCCCTAGCCCAGAAAACCTCCACAGGTTCCCTAGCCCTCCTAGCCCGAGTCCAACCAGATGTAGTGTGTGTGTGTGTCTAGGATGAATGATCTAGACCAAGATAACAATACTTCCCTTCTCTCAACAACCCAAGAAACCTCCACAGGTTCCTAACGTCTCCAAAAACACAACAAGTCCAAATCCTACCTAATATTCAATTTGAGAAGGTAAGTGGGAAATTTGAATAATGGAAATCATGAATTTTATATTAGACCAACACTTCTCAATATTTTCAGATAATGTAAGCATTAACAAAATTTGCAGGATAAGATTTAAGTGGGGCATTACATATATAATGATTGAATTTCTACATACTTTCCTAATATCCCTACCCTAATTTTTCTTTCTACCAATCTTTCAGTTATTTCATATTAACTTTCTCATTATCAAAGAATTCTGTCATGCTTTATTTTCTTATGCCCTCTATTGATATCGCATGGATCTTATGCCTTCTATTGATATCGCATAGATCGATCTCCCACTATCCATCCATCCATTAAGACACTATGAATATCCTATTGTAAATCATTACATTGAACCTTCCACAAATGACAACGATAACTCTCACAAAATCCAAGCAGAGATGTTGACGGTCAAAAATGATGTGAGCTCAAGTATCATTATCCACTATTGAAAACAAAGCCTTCACATACAAACGAGAAGCAACTACATCATCTACACCAATAAGACCACACACATACCCACATGAGAAAAAGTATTGGGAAGGAATTCCAACTGTATTTGCATTAAGTTTTCATGTGCATTTATACACTAGGGGAATGATTGGAGCAATTGTACTGCTTCAATTAATCATTTGTTAAGTGCAGTTATCGTTTATTTACATACGTATCCATGTATTTACTATCTAATTGTATGATGAATATTCCATAGGCCTAAAAGACCCCTCAACATCTCCCCCACCCTCAAATCCTTGTCGTCCCAAGCAAGTTTGCAGCAATACTACTATGATCTATTTACCTTTCAGCCTTCACCTTCAATTTTGCAGTTGCTAGTGCAGTCTATGAGTCTCTCCAATGCCCTTTTTCTACTCACCCAACAAGGTCCTCTTCGACTCTCTTGCTACACCATCATGTCTACATAGCATTACCCGAGTCATTCTATACTCATCTCCCACCTGCACATGCCTTATGGTGGAGTTGATTCCTTAGCCAACCTACTATTTATCCACTTTCTAGCTTCTGAGGTCACATTCCAAAGTTTTTTTTCACTACTCTCATATTGTGGGGTTGTTATTGTCACCTTGTCGATTCAATTCTTTGTGTGTGTGTGTTCAACTTTTTTGATCTCATTCTTCATTGCTTTATTCATTCCTCATCCGTTGCACATGTTTGTTTCAAAGAGTTTTTATTACTTATCTTAGATGATCCATCAACTTTGTCTATTTCTCTACTATTGTTGTATGCTTTTTCTATTATGGTTGTGCCCTCTGTTATATTATCACTTCTTCTATTGCTGCTACTTTTTTCTAGATATATATGGGGTTTATGGGGTTTGTATTTGATATATTGCATGAAGGACACATTTCACTTGACTACTACAAAACTATTTTTTCTAGCATTGGGCTTCTTACAACAACTATCGACTTAATATCTATGAGTGTCGACAAGAATTCGATCTCATCAACTGGAAACTACTTTAAACTACAAATAGTTCGTCTTATAATATGACTAAACGACTGAGTTGGAAACTAATTAACTACTTTAGACTCGATAGACACTTTTCATGTAAGTCACTTTCTGAACATGAATCTATTACATGCAATATATTTATCATTTATTTGTAAAAATTAACTCTAGACTTGCAATGTTGACTAACAAGTTAATAATAGTTCTATAGGTAATATCAATCATATTTTCCATCCAGCTAATCAAGTCAACTAAGTTGACTGAGGCGAACAATTCAACCAAGCTCTACCCTTCTACCAGTTCTTTGCTTAGATTTTTTAATCATGTCTTCCATCATCTATTTTCTCTAATCAGTCGGAAGCATATGGAATAGTCGTGAAGTCTCCATTGAATATTTTTTTTCATATCACAATGATCTTTGTGTTAGTCCACTAGTCGATTACATGCTCAGTCAAAAGGATCCTCTAGTCGACTATGCCATTTGATGATTCATTTTTCAACAATTCATTAATTTCTTTAGTTCTAGCAAGTTAATTCACATGTCTTTTCCTCCTTTCCCTCATCCTTAACTTTGTTCGATACTTATTCAATATGGATGGGCAGGTGAAAGTAGTCTTATTTCAACTTTGTCCAATGACTATTGTAGATTTATCAAGCAATGGGTACATGGTTTACTTGAAAGCAAGTATTTATTACATTTTCCAACATGGTTGTTGCTAACACGGGATGTGGATGAGTTAATACTAAAATATGTTATCGTTAGTAACATAGTAGCACAATTTGCTGAAAAGAAAAACATGTTAACAACTATTGTAATTTGTAGTCATTTTCTCCATTGCACTGGGCAATATGAATATTTCCTTCATCTAACAAGAGGTGATGAAGATGATTTACAAAGTATGAAAACATTTTAGGTGAGCATAACAATTATCAAAATTGATATATTTGATTGTTAAGTCAACATCGTAATCAATTGAAAACCAAGCTGACTTAATTTTTTATTTACTCAATTCCATTTAGTCTAGTCGGCCAATGTTCCAATTTGTGTGCACCTCCTCATGACTAAGTTTTGTAGCATATTTCATTGGGAAATAATCAAATTTTCTTTCATCTGTATAATCAATTTTCTTTCCAAAACACCATAGGATTTTCCCTAGTTGGTCAATGCATTTAGTGATTTGAGCGACACACTGACAATTTTGACCAACAATATTTCCAATAGTTGAGTAGATGTATAGTCCATCAATTCAAAATCAAAAAACATTTATGTTGCAACCAATGCCTCTATACAATTTTCTATGCGATGGGACCCCTAAGTTTGCAATTTTATTTTTTTTATCACGATGATACAATTTGTTGAAAAGTGTAACTAGGTTCGATCTTCATAATTATCATTGTGTATTTTATATAAAAAGAAGAAAGAAGAAAACTTTATTATTATTATTATTATTATTATTAGTCAAGCATGTTCTTCATTCTTCTAGGATT
>APFE030541789.1:27117-49796 GCA_000404065.3 Pinus taeda | reverse complement strand
CACATGGATACCACAGTCACAACACACAAAGAAAGATAACATGTACAACACACATTAGGGGAGTCTGCACAAGTGCGACGATTGTTATAGAAAGTTTACGTGAAAGGTCTATCTGATGTCTGGGGAGGTAAAAAACATGGGAAGGACATCATTAATAGCTCATACAACACATTTGCATTAATATATATGTATTACAACAATTGAATGGGTTTAATCGTTAAACACAGGTTAAAGCAACATGCATTACAAGTGTTCAAGATTAGTCTTACAACACTTACAATACATGTGTGAAAATGTGCTGGCCTATTAGCAGGATTCTAAATTAAGTGAAAGTTCCAAGACACTTCATTACACCATACATCACTAACCTCGTGGGTGAGGCATTGGAGCCACTACTTACTCCTCAAAGAAAAGATTACAGACTCTCAAGGCTATGTGGGAGGAGCCGAGGTGAAAATTCCTTTGCATGTACAAATGAGGGGGTATTTATAGCCAAGATTGAAACTGACCCTTGTGGCTATTTGACTTCCCTCATGACTGTTTGACTTCCATGACCTTTCGACTTTATATGACTCTTCATATGACAAGTGGGTCTCTTGGACTTCCACGTTACATTACATTGATTAACAATATAGCCCACAATAGGGATGTGGACGAAATGACTCATGACAAGACTCGACATGACAGTGCTGGTACATTCTTGTTGCTGCTGGTGTGCATGTCGAGCTGCAGTGTTACTAGGTGATGGATGTCCTCATGGTGTGTCACAGCTTCACCTCTGCATGGAAAAGTGCGTGGAGTCTTTGATGGTTGTTAGGTTCGCTAGATGTTGCATTTGCATGTTGCTCCTTGCTTGCATGTCGGCATGCTTGACTAGTTTGTCTGTTCATGACAGGTGCATGTTCGTCTGTCCATCTATTAGTGAACACGTCCTCACATGTTTTTCTATTTGTCCATCTGCGAACACATCTTTGCATGATCATATGTTTGCGATCATATCTCTTTTCATACATCGTTTGTTCGTCTGTTGGCGAACATGTCCTTCTGCATGTACTCCCTTTGTTCATCCCATCTATCGTCGTGCGATGTTTGTTTCTGTACTTGTATATTCAGTCACTCATGACGAGACGACATGAAATCCATAAAACTCCCAGTCTACCATGACGCATGATCGTTTCAAATGCAGGTGACCGAGAGAGGAGACAAGGTTGTGAGTTGCGAGCTGGGATGGAGGCTTTGGTCACTGCTAGTGAAAATTGTGCAGAAGTCACTAGGTGATGGAGATGGGCAATCCAGATTGACAGTGACTCTCCGTGGAGTCTGGATCAGCTCGAGGATAAAACTGTGCAGTTTTTGAGAGGAGAAGTCTAGGCTGCGGGAAGGCTAGGTAAACATAATCTGTGCAACTTTCAGAAGGAGTGGGTAGTCGGGAGCCTGGCATCCAAAACTGTACAATTCCTGGAGGGAAACGAGAGTCAACTGCTGGGAGCTGCTGGCGAAGAAAACTACGCTTATGTTGGAGGTTGGCTTATTGATCACCTCTACATAGATTCTGAGCTGAGCGGACTGCTAGGTAACAGAGGGATTTCTCATGAAAACTATGCAGGTTTTTGGGTGAGTAGTCAATCGACTGACTGGTTGGCTAGCTCCCATCGCTCCCTCTCGAACTAAAACCGCTTGATTAGTACTTGCAATCATAAACAGAGGAAAAAAACCAATCAAAGCAAGATATCTATCTACTATAAGAAAATGGAATCGAAATAATTTACACATATAATAATCATACATAAAGACAAGAATATGGGAAAAGGTATAAAAACCTTTATTAAGTAGAAGGAAGAGTTACAACCAAAGAAGTTTGATCCCATGTCACTCATCTAGCTTGAGTTCCATCTTTCATCACACCAATAGCACAACACTCTGGAAGCATAACAATACTTTCTTATGATCTCAAACCTCAAACCAATAGTATCTCCTTACAATTCTTCAAAGTCCAGCCCTAATCACTATGATGAGTGCTCAATTTATAGGGAAATGGAGGTGGTTTTGTCATAAATTGGGCATTGAATGGCTTTCCAATTTGGGAGTTAGTTTCCATGGAGGAAGGGATGAGAAGATAGGATGTTATTTGATTCATTCCCTATACAAGTTCGAGCTCATAGGAGAGGATAAGAGGTGGGAATCTTCTAGAATGGTCTAGAATGTAGGAATATTCCCAGAACCCCATGAACATTTCACTCAATCTTGCCTAGCGCAGGTCAAAGTGGGCCTAGGTTCTCTGCAGAGCAGGCTTGAATGGGCCTAAGTGCTCTGCAATGCATTTATCCCTGACCAAGGCTGCGCTAATCCCTCCCATGTCACTCATCCAACTTGAGTTCCATCCTTCATCATACCAATAGCACTACACTCCAACAGTATAACAATACTTGCTTACGATCTCAAACCTCAAATAAACAGTATCTCCTTAAAATTTTTCAAAGTCTAGCCCCTGATCACTATGATGAGTGCTCAATTGATAGGGAAATGGAGGTTGTTTTGTCATAAATTGGGCATTGAATGGATTTCCAATTTGGGAGTTAGTTTTCATGGAGGAAGGGATGAGAGGATAGGAGGTTGTTTGATTCATTCCTATCCAATTTCGATCTCATAGGAGAGGATAAGAGGTGGGAATCTTCTAGAATGGTCTAGAATATAGGAATATTCGTAGAACCATATGAATATTTCACTCAATATCGCCCAACGCAGGTCAAAGTGGGCCTAGGTGCTCTGCAGAGTAGGCTTGAATGGGCCTAAGTTCTCTGCAGTGCATTTACCCCTGAGCAAGGCTATGTTGGTCCCTCAAGGAGTCATTTCAGGATTTCTTCAGGCCAGGAAAATCTCAGGAATGATGGCATTCAAGGTGATGACTTGTCTATGGAATGTAGCAATTGAATTAGGGTTTGATGAGCCCTAATAGTACTAATTTGAATGTTAGGAGTGATGTGTCCAAGTAGACCTGTAACAATTTCCCCATAAAGCATGAAGTCGAAAATGATAATGTCGAGTGATATGCTTTACAATGTGACGAAGAATAACTGATGTGGATGGTGACCTGTATCGATTACAATACATAATACCATGATATTTTGAATCTTTTCATGAATTGCTGAGGGAAGGCATACCCATACTCGACACTTAAAATTTTAATTACGTGTACATAGATAGTCGTCTATAGATATAGACCCATCATGGGATGGCCATCCATGTAAAGCCATCGTACAGATGATTTAGTACTTTCCTGAAATTCCAGCCTGGATGGATGAAACTAGATCGAAGGTCTTCTATCTCGTGTAATGGTCTAACCATGTGAATATTTGATGTAAAGTTGAACATGGGAAGACACCGTCTGATTACCATCCAATGATGTAGGCCGTTAACAGACACAAGAGAGATCACTGATAATAATAATGATTCTCAAGCTACTATAGTACATTCTGCATGGTATGAATAGATTGTTTGATGTTGAACACCACACAAAGTCTTTCGGTCAAAGGCTAGTGATGTCAACCTATCACTGGAAACGAGAAACTTGCCATTGATGTATGCAAGCCCCAAGGTACTGAAAGGGTGTTTCTAAGTCAGCTTCTTGGATAATGTGTTGATGTCAACAAGAGGTGACTCGTCGCAGGAGGGCCTTGATGTATCCCACTTCAATGACATGAAACGCGTGTAATGATTTTAGTAATGGAAAGTCACTGACAACACAAGGTTCAGGAATGGTGGTCATGAAAATGAAGGATTATGAGTATTGCAAAGGATGATTTTTATTGAGTGACTTCTCTTGAACATGTCGGCAACACTGAATGAATTGGAAGCATTGACCCAAAACCAAAGTGATGTGTTGGCTTGATGGGGCTTGACCTAGGTTCAGAGGTGATTTAGCCAAACAAATCCCGGTACTGCTGGCCTTTTCGGCAATAGTCCATGGAGCGTGGACTGAGGTCTCACCCGAAGTAGTATGGGAGGGTGCTAGAACCAGGTTTCCACACCCTAGAGATGTTTGATGATTTGTGGTGGTCTGTGGTTTGACCCTGCGCGCACGTTGCTATGCGTAGCTATCAGTCCCTCGCAGCCTGTGATGCTGCCTTCGTGCAGCCCTGCTCGAGGTGTGAGTCGTGCTATTACCCAAACTCCTTACTATTAATCTGTTAGTAACCAATTACTTAACTTATCTGTGTGAGACTGATTATACTTAATAGTGTTCAACATTCATATAAGTGTGCGTGAGAAATAAAACAGTATAAAGGCATGGAAATAAAGATAGAAACAGATACACAATATTTGAAATCAACACCTTTTATTATTCTTCTTGCTTGGTTACAAACTCGACCCTACCCTACGCACTTAGCTGTAGTAGCTCGCGCACTCAGCTACAGACTCTTCTAGGCATCTGCGAACTTAGCTGCAGAGCCTCTACCTACTACTACGACTCAAGACGTTACAGATTTGGCTTAATGCCTCATCCTTTCTCTCTCTCTCTTACTTGGCTTTACACTTAGAGCCTTACTCTATTTATACAATCCCATGATCCACGGACCATGGGTAGGCTGACATTACATTACATTATATTACAAAACTTAGGGTAGACAACCCTATGGCTCAATATACATCTCGCGCTCCGCGCCTGCAATTCGTAGAGTCTTACAATAAAATTTGACCAAAACTGGGCTTTGAACCCCAAAACATGATGTGGGGGGAGATTCCATGCCCGCCCCCAACACAAACATTGTGACTCGCCCTCGCGTCACTCTATCGGCACGGTATCTTGGCACGAATTCCTTCCAACTGGTCCTGTGCTGCTCGGAGGTTCATAGCGCACTGCTCTGCGGTTTGCTAGATCGGCTTCATGCATTCATCTGAAGCTTCTTTATCAGGGGAAAAACCCTGCCTCAGTGCATACAAAACCTTCATTTGTGCGAGCCTACCTTTGATATCTATCATAATGATGAAGGCCTCGTCAATCCATGGTTGGATGCGCGCTTTGAGAAATACCTCTTTCTGTCTCGCAACATCCACCTGCTCTTTTAGTGCCTTTGCTTGCTGCAACTTTATGAGCCATTGAGTGAGGATGACTATCTGCGCAGTTCCTTGGATACTATCATACTGCTCCTGAAGCTCACGCACCTCTGTTTCTAGGCACTATATGTTGGGGTCCTCCTACAAAGATGTGAGGACCGCAAAATATTGTTCCAACATAGCGGTACAGTCTTGCATTGTCCATCCAATTTCTTCCAACCTTGTTCGGATAGCGTTAGCGCGATGTTGTCTGACTTCTGGGTAGGAGGAAGGCTACGCCTTTAACCACATCTCGGCAATCTGAAGGTTTAGCTCCCGCTAAAACTTCTTTGCTTCTTCTTTTGCGTCACGAAACCTAGTTGCCAAACTGTGGATCCGCACTTCTGCCGGTAGATCTGCTGCAATAGCCAACTCTAGGATGCATCAGCAAGTGTCATCTACCATCTATACCATCTGCCGATTTCACAACACCAACTCATCGCACTGTAAGCTAAGCTGCTCGATGTTTATCTTTTGCTCACTCAAGACCTATATCGCGCAGTCCTCCTTGGTGAGAGTTCTGCTGTTATTCCATCCTGTAGCTGATACATTGTTTCTCGCGGAAGGGCAACCAAATTAAGGCCAAGCCCCTTGATCCTGCCAACCGCGGCTCTGTCAATCTCATTCGTTGTTGCTAACACTCCTTCCGGTAACCCTATGGTACTGGTTGTCCTCACCCGTAGCATCTATTCTACGGCTGATGTGCCTGCTGCAGTGTAGGTGGCCAAGGTTCCTTCTTGTGGGGCCCGCTCCTGTAGTTCCTACAGTTACGCCCTTAGGGCCCCCAACACAATCTGCTGCTCTGTCATAACTTCTTGGAGTGCTTCCTTGGTGACATCGCGAACCATCTTGCCAATGTCATAGATGATATGAAATCACTCGTGAATGATCTTAGTTAATTAATGAAGGTATTACAGACTCATGTGCTAGGGTGTGCCTATGTTATTTTATGCAACAAATCGATAAGATTGCGAAATACATAGACACTGAAGTAGTAAGAGAAACACAATAAGAAAACACATAAACATGACAACTTTAATAAGGAGTTCACCCAATCCCCCTGGTCCAGCCTTCAGTGGTGGCCTTTCTATTGTGTCTTAAAAAGCTGAGTTTTTACAACAGTGAGCTCAATTTGAGTCTCACTCAATAGATGATGATCAGTAGGATTGTACTTGGATTCCCCAAGTCTCTAGAGTGCACAGACTCTCCTTACTGAATCTTGACCTCAACTGGTCACAATGGGATGAGTCCAATCTGAGACTCAATACCTGACAAGTTTACTCAGAGGAGTTTGTTTGAACCTCTCAAGCATTCTCTGGAGTTCACAAACTCTCGAACTCTCTCTGTCTCTGTCTGGCTCGATATTGCCTTTGCTCTGCAGGTCAACTCAGCTTCTTCTCTGTTCTCTGCAATTTACTTTTCTCTCGCCTCTCGACTTTTTGCTTCCTCTCTGCCTGTCTCTCTTTCTTTCAGTTCGTTATACATACTGATTATCAACCACTTCAATATCTACACTCCCAAACTAAGTTGCAGTAATCAAGACACTATAGATGGATGGGTTTTCTACAACATTTTCATTTAGTCATCAGATGTAAAAAGGGCACACACAATAAAGTTGTAGATATGTTATCTAGACCTATTATAAATGCATCTACTATACTTAAGCATAATTTAGTACTGCATGAGAACTACATTGAACAATATGCTCAAGATATAGATTTTAAAGATGTATATGCAACTTTAAGTCAAGGCAAACGAGTAGAAGAATTGGAGTATCATGTTAAGGACCGACTCTTATATCATTGTGGGAAGCTATGCATTCCACAAACTAAAAGAGTAAAGATAACTCAAGAAGCACACACTTCTCTAATATCAGGTCACTTTGGGGTAAGTAAAACGGTTACACAGCTGCAAAGATTTTGTTATTGGTAAAAAATGAATGAGACAGTTTCTAGATATGTAAGAGGATGTACCATGTGTGCTAAAAGAAAACCCAGCAATAGAAACTATGCTTGTACACTCCACTACTAGTTCCTTCTCATCCTTGGGAAAGTGTTTCCATAGACTTTGTTGGAGGACTGCCTAAATCTAGGAAAGGTCATGACTATTTATATGTTGTTGTAGATAGGTTCAGCAAAATGTGTATTTTGATACATTGTAACAAATAGATTACAGCTAAACAAACTGCAAAGTTGTTCTTTCAGCATGTATGGATTCATTTTGGATTACCCTCTTCCATTGTATCTGATCGAGACACCGGATTTGTTGGGAAGTTTTGGTCGAGTCTGTGGGAACTGATGGACACCAGACTAAAGAAAAGCCAATATTTCATCCACAAATAGATGGCCAGACATAAGTAGTCAATAGGATAGTGATCCAGTTGCTCAGAGGCTATTGTAGCAAGCATCCCCAACTTTGGGATGAACATTTGTGTTATATGTAGCATGCTTAAAACCGAGCAAAACATTCTTCTACACAGTGATATCCTTTTGAAACTTGTTTTGGTTTCACACCAAGGTCTCCCTTGGATTTTGTCTTTGGTAAAGACATAACAGTTGATGGACACAGTGATGTAGACAAGGCAACCAAGTTCATTGAACAAATCCAAGAGATTCACCAAGTAGTATAAGAACAGCTAGAAAAGAGCCAAGCCAAATACAAGGCAAGGCATGACAAGCATTGGATGGAGCATAGTTTACAATTTGGTGATCAAGTCTGGTTGTATATCAACAAGGATAGAATGCAAGGTGAAGGTAAAAAAAGCTAAAGCCAATAAGGTATGGACCTTTCAAGATACTTGAGAAAATTGGTGAGAATGATTTTCGCCTTTATTTACCAGCTTACATGCACATCTACTCAGTCGTTAATGCAGACAGCTTGAGACTATTTGAACCTTCATTAATTGAAGATCCCGAAGAGCAGAGTCAAGTGCCTTCTATTGATGATCTGTTACCTAAATATCTCAACGAATTGCAGGAAGACACAGCTCTGGACAGGAAGGTGAGGACGATGGGTAGGGAAGATGTTGAGTACCTTAGGATTGGACTCAAGGGTTCAAAGCCAAGCAGTGAAAAATGGATAGAGATTGGACAAGTGAGACAACTATACCCTCACTTAGTCGATGCTTGAAAACCAACTTTGGTGGTCCAAAATCTTTTTCAGTGGGAAGGCCATGATCTCTCGGATCCTTAAATATTTCCATAACTATTTCAAATTATGTCAGGGCTTCAAAATCTTATGAATGACGAGCTTATCAGAAATTACCTCTGGACAATGGCAATTTGTGGCCAGCACAGAACAACGAGGACCCTCGGTCAAAGCGCGCTGACCGTTGGCCCATGGAGACTCTGCATGGATGCAAATTAGCAATTGGAAGCCCAAATCCAAAAATAGAGGCAGTTTCTGATATGCAATTAGTGCAAATCGTGTATCCCAGGGCAAAACTCTTAGTAAAGGAAAGCCCTGAGCACTCGGTCACAAGGAAAATGAGAAACCATTCATAAACCGTCAGAAGGTGGGTCTCGTGCCCAAAACCGGCAGGATATCGCGTGCACTTCGAGCGGGTTTGGCCGAGTTCACCATGATGCCACACACCGGGTGATACGCATCTAGCGGATGAGAGAGAAAACCACTTAGATCACGTGAGTAACGGTCGAGCAACTTACCCTCGTGATATAGACAAAGATCGTAGGATCTGGAGGCTCCAGATCAACGGCAGAGAATCAACCCGATGGAAGACCAGATTTGACTGAGAAATAGACTGAGGTACATGAGATTTGAGGTCTGAAATGACCGCTTAGCTGGCAAAGGAATCAGTTTCACGAGTGATCTTGGAACAACGGAAATAATGACCGTTCAAAGAGAATTGACACTTAGTTCATGAGGAAATAGGTGGCCACCTCTCTGTGAATCGTTACACAACGATGATGACGTAGAGCAGGGGAATTCTAGCGGACGGAGGCAGGAGATCCAGAGAGCCGGGAAGCGGAAACGAACAGTTAGGGAAAATATTGGCTTTAAGCCATGAACAAACAATGAGTATAAGGGACAGACGTAGAGAAAGAAGTGAATTACAGAGAACAAAGAAGTCGAGCTGACCTACAGAGCAAAGACAACATCGAGTAGATATAACAGAGAGAGTCCAAGAGTCTGTGAACTCCAAAGAAGGCTTGAGAGGTTCAAGCAACTCCTCTGTATATTCCTGTCAGGTATTGAGTATCAAATTGGGCTCCTACCACTGAAACCAGTTGAGGTCGAGATTCATTAAGGGGAGTCTGTGTACTCCAGAGACTTGGGGGATCCAAGCACAATCCTATTGATCATTCTCTGTTAAGTGAGACTCAAATTGAGCTCTTTATTGTAAAATATCTACTTTAAGACACAATAGAAAGGCCACCACAGAAGGCTAGACCAGGAGACGTAGCCTAGGAGGATTGGATGAACTCCTTATTAAATTTGTTGTGTTTTTGTATTTGCTTACTGTGTTTCTCTTATTGTTTCAAGTGCCTGTGTATTTCGCAATCTTATCAATCCGTTGCTTAAAATAACATAGGCACACCCCAGCACATGGGTTTGTAATACCTTTGTTAATTAACTGAGATCATTCATGAGTGATTTTCAGATCAAAAATAGGTAAAAATACTCAAAAACCCTAATATTTAATGAAAAAATGAATAAAAAGGGGGAAAAAGTAATTAATTTTTACCATTTATTGTTTTACCTTTGTGTGAAGAGATTTTTACCCATTTGTGCCCTAATGTTTCCGGAGCATATTGCGGGAGATCCAGGAGGTGATCCACCGAGTTGTCAACTGTAGGTAAGAGCCAAGACCTTAAGCTCCATTTTCATACTATTTTTACCTGTTTTTATCCATTTTTCAGATTTCATGGGGAGGTTTTGGAAAAAAATTTTGCCCTTGATCGGCGCCATCATCTATTTTCTCTAATCAGTCAGAAGCATATAGAATAGTCATGAAGTCTCCATTGAATATTTTTTTCATATCACAATGATCTTTGTGTTAGTCCACTAGTCGATTACATGCTCAGTCAAAAGGATCCTCTAGTCGACTATACCATTTGATGATTCATTTTTCAACAATTCATTAATTTATTTAGTTCTAGCAAGTTAATTCACATGTATTTTCCTCCTTTCCCTCATCCTTAACTTTGTTCGATACTTATTCAATATAGATGGTCAGTTGAAAGTAGTCTTATTTCAACTCTGTCCAATGACTATTGTAGATTTATCAAGCAATGTGTACATGCTTTACTTGCAAGCAAGTATTTATTACATTTTCCAACATGGTTGTTGCTAACACGGGATGTGGATGAGTTAATACTAAAATATGTTATCATTAGTAACATAGTAGCACAATTTGCTGACAAGAAAAACATGTTAACAAGTATTGTAATTTGTAGTCACTTTCTCCATTGCACTGGGCAATATGAATATTTCCTTCATCTAACAAGAGGTGATGAAGATGATTTACAAAGTATGAAAACATTTTAGGTGAGCATAACACTTATCAAAATTGATATATTTGATTGTTAAGTCAACATCGTAATCAATTGAAAACCAAGCTAACTTAATTTTTGATTTACTCAATTCCATTTAGTCTAGTCGGCCAATGTTCCAATTTGTGTGCAACTCCTCATGACTAAGTTTTGTAGCATATTTCATTGGGAAAGAATCAAATTTTCTTTCATCTATAAAATCAATTTTCTTTCCAAAACACCATAGGATTTTCCCTAGTTGGTCAATGCATTTAGTGATTTGAGCGATACACTGACAATTTTGACCAACAATATTTCCAATAGTTGAGTAGATGTATAGTCCATCAATTCAAAATCAAAAAACGTTTATTTTGCAACCAATGCCTCTATACAATTTTCTATGCGATGGGACCCCTAAGTTTGCAATTCTATTTTTTTATCACGATGATACAATTTGTTGAAAAGTGTAACTAGGTTCGATCTTTATAATTATCATTGTGTATTTTATGTAAAAAGAAGAAAGAAGAAAACATTATTATTATTATTATTATTAGTCAAGCATGTTCTTCATTCTTCTAGGATTTATTAAGTAGTTCAGTCAAAGTCATATTTGGAATTTTTG
Source organism: Pinus taeda (assembly GCA_000404065.3). Taxonomy (NCBI): domain Eukaryota; kingdom Viridiplantae; phylum Streptophyta; class Pinopsida; order Pinales; family Pinaceae; genus Pinus; species Pinus taeda. The sequence goes on along the minus strand of APFE030541789.1, from coordinate 38,588 downwards.
TAAAGAAAAAAGAAAAAGAATTTTTCAAAAATGTAATTTGGGCAATTCACCTCAAGAAACCAAGTCAACCATCATGAATGATAATTCGGTGCACTTAAAATCTGTATCTCTTCGTTTATGAAAACAACTATACATTGACATACATTCTCCACCAAATGACAAGTAATTTTAGAGTTTTTTGTGAAAAGATATGAGGTTAAGACATGTGAAATTAAAAGGGTAATTTATGGTGAATACATGTAATTTTCATGGGTTCTTGGTCTGAAGAAATGAAATTCTTATATTGTAAAAATGTCTAAGAGAATTGTGAGCTTTCTGTGGTAGAATTTATGAGAAAAATATGAGATTTATGCGGTAAAATTTATGAGAGAAATATGAGTTCTCTGTGGTAGATGATCTGAGATAAGAGTGGGTTCCCTGTGGCATGCTAGTTCCAGTCTTTGCAGCCGGTCACTAAGGATCAACATGAGCTCTTACTATGTATGGTTTTGTTAGATGTTTTGCACATGATGTTCAGCACAAAACATGTCACAAGTGTGTCCATCAGAAGAAGCTCAGAAAAATATTTCCAACGGTATATCACATTCCCATAACTGGTTTCCAGATTAGAAGATATGATCGAAATGAGTGAGTGATTCTTGGTTATGCATGTTTTGAGGTCAGTTGCTGCACACAATGACAAGTTTAGTACAAAATCAGTTTCTAAAAGAATGGTAAGGAATTTTTCAAAAGTGAAAGAGGTTTTTGTTCATCACATACCGAATAACAAAAACCTCCTTCATTTTATGCACAGGTGCTACTATGTGGGAGGTATAGGGTGATATTTGGAGCCTACATTTAAACAAAGCAAAATTTTCATATTTTTTACTGTTTTACTCATTTTAATGAGGGGCCATTTTACAATAGAGGGAAAGTAATTTTGAGAAACTAAAAGAGGTTTTTGTTAAGAATGAACCATATAACAAAAACCTCTTTCAATTTATTAACAAGTGTCATGGATTGGGATATGTGACTGGATCTTTACAGCTCATGTTCATAGATTTAAATTTTTAATGATTTTCTGTTTTAAAGATGATTTTGTGGAACAGATTGCGAGCAACTCGAAACACATTTCCACAATTTTAGAGAGGGTTTTCTCAAACATGCAATTATCTACAAACACCTCTTTCAGTTTTGTAACAGGTGCTATGGTTTAGGAGATACGAATTCATTTTCAACACCTATTTTCAGAAATTCGGCCCAAGTTTAATGTAACTGATTCTATTTTGAAGAAAATGGTTGAGCTCAATTCCCTTAGTACAAGGATGAAAAAATGTATATATTTTATGAATTTCATAGTGTAGGGGTTGGATTTTGGTATAAGGTTTGACTTTTGAGAAAGCCTTGAGCTTCATTGTATACTGTTATCAGCATTGTGGCTAAGGAATTGAGACTAGGGTTTGCAACACTCTTTGGGATCCATGTGGTATTTTGCTTTGGTACAGTGCTTTCTTCTGTAATTTTTAATTTACTTATGTTTTATGTATGCCATTAGCTATCTTGCTTTCTTCTTAACTAAAACAGACAAGGGAAAAGGTAGAATCCATTGAAATTGCAGTGCTCTACCTAGGGTTTGCTTTAGCTTTTGATGTTTTCAGCTGTTTGAAGAGGATCCTTGGATTTTCTTGCCCTATTCAACTGCTCAACTATCTAATCTCTCCATCTCATTCAATTTGAAGTGCCAAAATCAGTTGCCTACCTTGCCCCATTGAGATCTCTGCAAAACTAAGCCTCACTCCCTGCACCCAAAATTTGCGTTTCCATTCGAGCCAACAAAAACATCATTTTATTCAATCAAACTCATTTGCACACATACCTACCCTAAAATCAGTCAGCATATCAGTCATCTCAAGCCCTTATTGATCATTTCTCTGCTGAGATTGACCTGGAGAGAGCCCTCTCCCGACCTAGTAGGGCTAGCTACCAGGTTAAATGTGGTTTGATGTTGTCCTAGATCCTACTTTCTCAGCCTGAGGTAGATTTAGGCACTAACATGGCATATGAGATAATATTGATGGAATTTACTATGACTGAGATTGATGTTATTTCCTAAGACTAAGATGATGAATTTGGAGGGCTTGTCTTAGCATCTTGTAGGTAGGATTTTTGTATTAGTCTTTGGTCTTGGATTTTGATCTTATTATATAAGAAGAGAAGTTGGTTGGGTTTCCCCCATTGTGGGGTTTTTCCCTAGATTTAAGCCTATATCCTTGTGTTATTTCTCTCTTGTTATATTCATGTTTTGTACTTTTGGTAATTTCTTGAAGAGAGAAGAAAATGTAAATTTAATAAATATGCCAACAAATTCACAAGTAATTATCATGATAGAGAAATCAACCATAATAAGCATATTGATTTCTCAACATGGTATAAGAGCTAATGTTGGAATAAGGAAGCCTAAAGATCACATTTTGTTGGAATTTGAAGAATATCATTATCAGAGATTCAAATTCTAAATTTGACAGATCAGTCCAACATATACTCTTAGTCTAGTATCTAAGTAGAAGAAAAGGTCATTATTCTGTGAAAAATATGATCTCTAAAACTTTGACATATGAAGATATTGTGGTAAACCTAGATATAATTGAAGATCCAAACTTGTAATAGAACTTGGAGATATGAACTAGATATTTGAAAAAGTCTAAGGTTATGGTATGTAACAATCATTTTTCTTGGCTAGAGCACTATCAAGAAAAACTCTAAGTAGGGATAAAAAGTCAGAGAAAAAATATATTATGTAGAAAGGAAAGAACAAATATATTTTTTGTGATAGCATCCAAATTCTATTTGAAGCATATATCATACCTAAAGATCTAAGACTACATATGATTTGAGTTTATGTGATAACAATACAAGTCTCTATAATATATATGATGCAAGTTCGTGCAAGTTTGACTTGGGATATTTATCTATGTTGATACAAGTTTTGTGGTATATCAATCCCTATAATTATATGGCATCTAAAACTCTTGTGACATCTGAACTACTTTGGTATTAGCATCAAAAGGACCAAAGGAATCTAGTGCAAGCTGGAGGGAAGGTTGGTCAAGTTTGTGAAGGAACAAGTCACTTCAAAGAACACCAAAGGAAGAACGATCCTATAATAGAATTTTGTGAAGGAAATTTGAGGCCGAATTTAGAAAAAAATCATGTAGTTGTTACCAAACCTCAAAAGAGGCTGAAAATATCAATCCATTTGGCAACATATCTATGATATTTTTTGGCAGAATTTGAATTGAAGAAATGAATATCTGAATATTGTTTAATCCTATATCTATAACATAAAGAAATCATAATTTCAAGGCCTCATCCTATTTTCAACGTTGATATGACTTCCAGTGATATATACTCTTCATGATACCTACATCTTTGTGACATGATGAAACTCATGATGACAAAATTCTATGTGGATGAAGGCATTGTATATGAGGATATGAGAGTTAATATAAAGTCTTCACTATGTAATCAAAGAAAAAGTCACTCATGCAAAGTCCTTAGATAGATTTGAAGTGGAAAAAAAGGAGTTTTCTTGAGAATGACCTGATTAGTATGTGATCTATGAGGCAACCATATCATATTCAAAATAGGGACTTTGTCAAAATTGTCATATTGATGGACAATAGCTTGGGACATGTATAAGGCTTGATGCACCTTAAGAACTAGAAACAACCTTTTACAAAATAAAATATGTATGGCACTTTTTAAGACAAAGACTAAAAGAGTTGTATGCATAACAACCATGAGACGTATTTTCTATTCATGTAAGAAGGATGGATTTCATCATGAAGTCGACTTGTTCAATTCTAAAGCATAAAAGACAAAGGAATTTCTCTTTGAGGTTAAACAACTAAAATTTTTAGGTATCCTTGATGAAAAAAATAAGACATGACAAATATATTTGCATGAACCAGGTAAGGTCAAAAGTGGTTCAAATCATTCTTAATTATTGTGCATAGATAAGTCTTCTAGGTCATGGTTATTAATCTATTTCTCTTTTGAAATTTAGTGTTTAGAAGATATGTTAAATATTGTTGTAATATTTGAATAATTATCCTGCATATTAGGACTAGGTTCCATAGTCAAAGAATGAAATATATGCTATAGAAGGCTTGTCAACAAAGTTTCTAGGGTTTGCAAAGAATTTTCAATTCCTATCATGAAAGATCTTGAAGACCTTAAAGTAACTAAGATTTTGCAACTAACTCTCTAGTTTGGTTGTAAAAATTTGTAGTTTGTAAGTGATAGGTATTGGTATCTAGGGTTTGTAAACCATAGCAGAGCTTGGAATAAAAGGAAAATCCCTAGGAATAGAAACACTAACTAATTATTTCCACTGTAAAAATAAAGAAAACTAGTTCTTGAGAATGACAGTCATTGTATCATGTTGATATGAAGAGAAGTTTTGATGAAAAAGGTTCACGTTTAAGAGGGAGATGAATATCCTCAATATGATAAGTATTCCTTCTTTAATTGTTACCATTATTATTTTTGTCTATGCACTTTCCTTTTTGTTTTTTCATAGTAATATAGCAAAGATTGTAGAGGCGGAGGTTTCGATCACGGGCCTGGACAGTGCCAGGGCCCGACTGATCTGGGTTAGGGTTTTCCTCGGGGGTGACGACCGCTGGTGGTTGGCATTGTAGCTCAGGCACATAATAACAACTCTGTAGAACGGACAACGGGAGGGTTATTGTTTATTGGTTTGGGCGGACAGCTGTGGTAAAGGTTAAACCCCATTGACGTTTGTGCCGGCGGTAAACCCGTTTTTCGTTACAACCCATCATCCATTTTTTGTAACCATGGTAAAATCCAATGAGCTTGTGGACCTGGACCCGGTCTTGGAGGATATATTGTCAGTCTGGGGTAAAGAACCGACAACAAAAAACATCGAAAGGTATTTTGGAGAGCCTGGGTCTTGCAGCTCTGGAGACCTCTCACCAGAAACGCACAAAATCCATCAATCCTTCATCCAGCTGACCCAGGGATATGAAGAGCCTGTTTTTTTTCACCAAGATCTTCTCGGCGCTCAGCAATCCGCCAGCCCAGGTGCGGGCTCCCCTCTTGCAAGCCTTTGCCATTCGAACCAGGGCCGCAGAGGAAAACTGCCATTTGAAGAGCCAGTTTTATCAGGGGGCCTAGAAGACATAGTTAACTTCATCAAATGTGCTGAGCGGCCAGGTGAAGGAAAGGCTGGAAAATCCTCAGCTCTAACAAGGGTTTCTATTGGGAAAGAGCAAGGCGCTCAAACAGGATATGGAGGTCGGCCGGTTATTACAGCACCCTCAGCTCTGCGCGAGGGAACCCATGAAGAAACTCCAGGCCCTCAGGTAACTCTTCCCCAAACTGCTTTTTCTCCTCGAGGGGTTGAGAATCTCTCCTTCTCCAATAGAACAGAGGCAGAGTTCAATCATACAAACCATAACTCAGATAGGGTCGACATAAGTAGAGAAGATGGGGAAGAGGAAATTGGTGGTAGGAAGAGTGGCGAGAAGCGGAAAAAACACAGACCCATTGGCGAGCAGGAGTTAGAAGGGAATTTGGTCCTAGGAATGGAGGTGAGCATTGAAGAATCATTGGAGGTGGCCGAGTGTACAGTGGTGGGCAGAGCGCGAGGGAAGAAATTCTCTCCGAATTTTCTGCAAGAATGGGGAGAAAAAAAATGGACAGAAGGGACAGAAAGGGCGTTTGAAGCTTCCACTTTGGTCAAAGGCTGGTTTATGTTCCATTTTTTCAGTAAAGAAGTGGCGGATTGGGTTATATCAAGGAATTGGGTGATTGGGAACATCCCTGTCCTCTTGAAGAAATGGTCTCCGCTGTTTGATGCAAGCCGCGAAAAAACTGATGAATACCCTGTCTGGGTTAGAGCTCCTGGCTTACCCCCGTTTCTATGGACGGAAGCAGTGTTCAAATCAATAGGGGATAGGTTGGGAACATTCTTGGAAGCTGACATGACCTTTAAACAAACTCGCGTTAAAGCTATGGCTCGCATTTTAGTCAGTTTGATCCCTGGCAAAGGTCTTGCAAAGGGGATAAAATTGCAATATAAAGATATGGTCTTTGAGCAGCCTTTGGACTACGAATATCTGCCCTTCAGATGCCACCAGTGTCATGAATACGGGCATCTGGCAAAGGCTTGCCCTCTAGGAAGGCGAAGGAGGCGAGCTCAAACGGTGCCAGAACAATGGGAGAATGCATATAGCCCTCCACAACATGTTCATGATCAGAGAGCCCCTCCTGTGCAGATCGATGCTGACAATGTAGTTGCAGCCCAGACGGAAGTGATGCAGTCGGACCAAGCCCCCCAGGACATCCCTGTTATTTTGACGGGGAAGATACCAACCTCGGAGGAAGCCACCGCAATGGCGATTTCTCCCGCAAGGACACAGCAACTGCCTGAAGGATCAATGGGTATGTATTCTGAATCATCCATTCCCCCAGTTCTTTCAGCTGATTCTATGGATGTTAATGTGGATCTCGCTCATTCGACTCTTCCCGATCATTCAAAAATTTTTGATAATACTTTAATTCATGAACAAACTATTGAGGAACCTAGCATTGATGTTATTACGGACACACTTCCCTCCCTGGATCTGAACAGTGAAGGCGTTTCTATTGATCCTGGCCCTCCCACTCCTCTCCCTACATGCCCTTACAATCTGCGTTCCCTCGATCACAAGCCTTTCACTCCCGTCTCCGTAGGAGGTATAGGGCCTCCTTCCTCTCAATGTTTGTCTAGGAAAAAAAGAGGTAGGAAATCCAACCTCACCATGGCGCAGATAAAAGCCAAGTTTGATGTAGCAGATGGAAAACAGTAGTCTATACCAGGGGCCCTTAGAGTAGCGAAACCCCTTGAAGAGGTAAACCAATGATCCTATCCTCATGGAACTGTAGGGGTTTAGCCAATAAACTTGGCTCTTAGGGAGATGTTTCTAAACTCAAAGACTGACATCCTTTTTCTCCAAGAAACACTTGGGAAAGGTGTTGAAGTGGAGATGGCTTTAAATGCTTTGATGCCTGGGTGGAGATTTCATGCAATCGACTCAGAAGGACACTCTGGTGGTTTGGCAATCGGTTATAAGGAAGGAAGGATAAAGGTCAGCAATCTGTGGGGGATGAAACATGCCATGGGAATGGAAGTTCAATCCTCTGAAAATTCCATTTCTTTAACTATCTGCAATGTTTACGGCCCTTGCCAGAATAGAGTGTCTTTCTGGAACGACCTGATGTCAAAATCTTTTTTTAAGGGAAAAAATCTGGTGATAGGAGGGGACTTGAACTTCTCTATAGGTAGAGCGGAGGCCTGGGGTCCTTCGGCTAGGGAAGACCCCTTAATAGACTTTTTCTTAAATATGCTCTCGTCAAACAATCTCCTAGACATAAACTTGCTCAAATTAAAGCCAACTTGGAGAAACAAGAGAATTGGGGAGGCTAGGGTGGCAAAAAGGCTCGATCGTTTTCTCATCAATGAGGAGCTGGCAGTCAAGATCCCAATGTTCAGACAATGGATTGAAGAAGGAGGGCTCTCTGATCATTTCCCAATTTTCTTGGAACTCTCCTCTCCCCCTCCCAAGCCCCCTACCCCTTTCAAGTTTAACTCTTCATGGATTCAAGAGGAGTCCTTCATAAATCTTTTCAAACAATCATGGGTACACCCAGAAGCAAATGCTACAGAGGATAAAGGTTTTCTGTTTATGGAAAACCTAAAAAGATTGAAAAAAGCCACTATTCTCTGGGCAAGGGCAAGAAAGGAATCCCTGAATGAGGCACTCACAAAAATAAATTAGGATTTAAAAAAATTGGAAAGCATTGAGGAGGATGGCTACCAGTCCCAGGACTCAAAGGAAAAAATTCTACATCTTGAGAAGCTTAAAACTAAAATCCTCCTGGATAAAGAAGAAGAATGGCGTTTAAAGAGCAGGGCAATTTGGCTTAAAGCTGGAGATGAAAATACCAGTTTTTTCCACAATTACGCCAAAGGGAGGAAATCAGCAAATACTATATGGGGCCTAAAAAATGAAGATGGAAGGGAAGTACAGACTTTTCACTCTTTGTCTGAATTAGGTCAACGACATTTCCAAAAGCTTTTTGCTGATCCAGGAGAGACCACAATTGCTGAGGTAATAAGGACAGCTCAATGCTTCCCGAAATTCTTGGAGGAGGAAGAAGTGGAGGATCTTTTCGGGGAAGTTTCAAAGGAGGAAGTGGAAGCTACAATAAAATCGATGGCAAAAGAGAAAAGCCCTGGTCTAGATGGGTGGTCCATAGAGCTTTTTCTTCATTTCTTTGAACTCATAGGATCTGAAATTACGGATGTGGTGGAGGAGGCCAGGAAAAAAGGTGAAGTTTATAGACCTTTCAATGCTACGTTTATAGCTCTTATCCCTAAGAAGGAAGTCCCGGAAAGTTTTGAAGATTTCAGGCCTATCTTGCTTTGCAATAGCATCTACAAAATTATCGCAAAAGTGATTGCAAACAGGATCAAACCAATCTTGTCCCGTCACATATCCTTGGACCAATTTGGGTTTTTATCGGGGAGACAAATTCATGAAGCCATTGGTGTGGCTCAGGAGGTCATGCATAGTGTGAGACAGAAGAATATGAAAGGCGCTGTCATCAAGATCGATTTATCTAAGGCTTATGACAAGATAAATTGGTTATACCTCAGGTTGCTTCTAACCCATCTCGGCTTCAAACCAGCTTTCATTAGTTGGATAATGGGATGTATTTCGAATATAAGCTATGCAATTCTTATTAATGGAGCCGCCACTCCTTTTTTCCAAGGCCAAAGGGGCCTGAGGCAGGGGTGCTCCCTGTCTCCTTTGCTCTTCCTCCTTGTTGCAGAAGGCCTCAGCTAGCTGATCCATAAGGCCAGAAGAGAGGGGAAGGTAAAAGGTATTGAGGTAGCCACAAACTTATTCATCTCACATCTTCTTTTCGTTGATGATATATTGATCTTCACTAATACTGACCACACTGAAATAAAGGAACTAAAATCTATTTTAGACTTGTTTCTGAAAGCTACTGGTATGCAGATAAATCATAGAAAATCCCAGCTGATTATGACAGGTCCTTTAGTTTAGGAGAGGGGCAGGCTTTATTCTATTCTTCCTTTTCAGCCCAGTACTTTGGACCTTCCCTTCAAGTACTTGGGTTTCTGGCTTAAGCCTAATGACTACAAGAAGGTGGACTGGAACTGGCTGATCGCAAAAATTGAGTCCAGGATCTCGCATTTGGAGCTTTAAATGGCTCTCGAGAGCGGGTCGCCTGACTCTTATAAAGTCTGTGCTTCTAGCCATCCCAGTTTATTGGGCTTCTTTAACGTGGGTTCCCAAAGGTACGATGAACAAGATCAGAAGCCTTTGTAGCAGATTTCTTTGGGATGGCTCCAAGGAAAACTCAGTGCTTCCTTGGGTGGGCTGGGACAAAGTGGCAAGGCCTAAGGACTGGGGTGGTTGGGGGATCAAAAATCTTCCAGACTTCAGTCTTTCTCTGGTAGCAAAGTCAGGCTGGAGGCTGATAAAGATGGATAACCTCTGGACCAGAGTGTTAAAAAGAAAATATATTGACCCGGTCCCTCTGAAAGATTGGATTAGGAATCCGGTTAAGAACAAGAAGCACGCATCAGTGATTTGGAAGGCAACTGTGGATTCCTTCAAGGTCATAGAACAAGGCTTGGCCTGGAAGATTGGGAATGGGATAAATTTGAAGATTGGGAAAGATCCGTGGATCAGATGCAATGGAAACTATGCCCTTTCTCCAGGTTTAATCAGGCATCTTGAAGACAAAAACATTCTCTCATTAGACCAGGTGGAAAAGGTGGGTTTCTCTAGTATTTGGAGTCAGGCTTGGAAAGATGGAGAGGATCTCCAACTGGATCAGAGGTGGTGGCATGAATGGTCCGATTTCACTCACGAACTCACTCGTTCTAATGTAAGATTAAAAGACAGTCCGGATATCCTGATCTAGGCTCATGGTGAAACTGGTGACTATTCTCCCAAAGATGGTTACAAGTTCATTCAATCCAGAAAAGGGTGGGGGGAACCAGAGTGGTGGGCAAAACAGATTTGGAAGCTCAAATGCCTTGCTAAGGCGAGACTTTTTCTCTGGTGCCTCCTCAAAAAGAAAATCCCCTCCTGGGATATTCTCCAGTCTAGATTCATGTATGGTCCTGGTCGTTGCCCCCTCTGTAAACAAGATGAGGAATCAATTAATCATTTGTTTACTCAATGCTTGGAAACAGCAAAAATCTGGAGAGAGGTTGGAAAACTTCTGGGCAAATCTTTTTAGTGGGGAAATGGGAACCTAGATGAGGCCTGGTCAAATTGGTGGAACCTTTATCCGAATGGGAATCTGAGAAACCTTCCGCCTATTATTTGCTGGGGAGTCTGGCTTGCCCGGAACAGAGCCATTTTCAAAGATCAGGGTACCCAGGCCTTAGTCATCGCCATCTAAGCTTCTTCCATCTTCTCCTCCATCCCTGAGCCTGAAGAAAAAAGGCCACAAATCCAGAATAAGACATTTCAAATCAAAGATGGTATTCCTTGGGCTTTCTTTGATGGTGCTTCCCAGAACAACATAGCAGGTGCAGGCATTTCAATTCATATAAATGCAAATCATTCCCTCAAAGCATCAGTAGGTTTGGGTTCCGGAACAAATAATTTTGCCGAGCTATCTGCCCTGAGACTGCTTCTATGTTGGCTTATTCAAAGAAACACCTTCACCATTCAGATCTTTGGAGATTCCCTCAATGTCATAAACTGGGTCAACGGAAAAATTTCTTGCAAAAACCAAATTCTGAAGCCCATGCTGGAAGAAATCCAGGTTTTAAAGTCATCTTTTAACTCATTCTCCATATGTCATATCTATAAGGAGAGCAATGATGACGTGGACCGGCTTTCTAAGGAAGGTCTGCAGCAAGTTTTGGGAGGTTGGAATATAGTTGAAGACTGTCATGGCCAGATCCATGCTTCAGATGTGCCGCCTTATCTATAATCATTCAACTGATGTTTACTGTTTTATGTTTTACTTTTCATTTCACATAAACTTATTGTCTCAGTATTTCTGCTCTTTAAAAAAAAAAAACCATGCTAGATCTCATATATATTTTTTGTGGGTTGTTTTTCCTCTCTGTTGAGGAGGCCCGAAGACTCTTTTTTCATGTTATGGTTCCTCGTACCAGCATTGTCGTTGATCCTCGGCCGAGGAGGTTTTTTCCGCTTTGGTTGTTTGTTGGCAGCCGAGACTTACAGCTTTTTCTGACCTACTTATATGTGGTCCAGGTCTGTTGGAGGTTCTTTTTCGCCTTTTGATTGCCTTGTTAAGAAATTGGAAACTTGGAATGCTATGCATCTGCAATGTATCTTTTTATTCTCTTAGTAAAAAGATCGCTTTTTCTTCGGAAAAAAAAAAAAAAAAAAAAAAAAAAAAAAAAA